>JALPQI010015196.1:0-26188 GCA_025490895.1 Thaumatotibia leucotreta
CTGATAACGTGGTGGGCCGCGGCGCCTCAGTCAACGGAGCGGAGCCGCTCTGTACGGTCGTGTGTTTTAAAAACGTCGGTGCAGTGACGTGCCGCGCGCTGTTCACTTCTCGCGTACGCGCCGCATTCCATCGTGGGGGCCCTACGCCGCCATTGGTTGATCCTGCGTGACGTCACGCCTTATAATGAGGTATTCAACATGGCCGTGTAGCTAGTTCGCGAGTGTGCTTCGTTATTCGTTTGAATGGATTTAATCAGTGAAATATGCCAAGGAGAAGAAACGGTGAGATACCCTTGCCCGACGGATGGGATTACGCGAGGGACTTTGACGGGAAATTGTATTTTATCGACCACAACAGCAGAAAAACGACGTGGATCGACCCGCGGGACAGGTAAGTTTTCCTAAGAGAAGTGGTAACCCGTGAGAGCCCCATGTCAAAACTTCACATTCCAATGCGATTTATAGCGATTCCCGGTTGTAATTTCCCGTAGTAAACCCTCGGATGGAAGTGTTTAACATGCTGTAGGCCCTAGTGAACTCTGAAGAGGTAAACACAGTTCTAAAATAGAATAAATCGTGAAAAACAAAGTGATCGTTCCGCGCGCGCTAGCCGCCCTCTACCGGAAACTATGCGCAACTTCGTCGATTTCACACGACATTCCACAATTTAGTGACAACAAATGAGCTAAACACAAATTATGATTATCATTTGTTATCCTTATGTGCTCTGTGCGTTTTGTTGTGCCGTGTTTAGAATACAGTTTGCTGTCATTATTCTCATTATTGAGGGCACGGAACTGGTTCATAGTATTTAGCCGTCGAACTGGCGTAGAAATAATTCGATGAAGCGTTTATGTGGTGCATGAATGTGGCATGTCTTGGTTTCGTAAGGTGCGCTGGTTCCGCGGCGCGGAGAGCGGTGGGAGATGGAATGTAATGCATAGTCAAGTTGTGCGGTGTGAATGACAGGCCGTAGAATGCGGCCCAGGCCCGCGGCGATGGTCGCGCCTTTCTAAAGTGGGCACCTCTCCCCCCAAAACCCCCGCGCCGCACTGCAGGTGCTCAACACAACCCTATAAAATACCGATCATGTCTCTAGCCGTATCTATTTACCATACTTTAAACGACAGCTGCCTCATTGTCTTAAAAAGTTGACCTTAAAATTTACGCACCTGCAATGTACAGTTATCGTTAGCATCTTATTGATCGAAGTGAAGATCATCCTGTTGCAACAATGTAAATTTTAGAAGAGGTATGACCACTTGACCACAGTGGTATGTTTACGCGCTCATACTTCAAATAGTCCCGGTCCTGTTGGTCTAGGGGGTAAGATAATACGAATAAGCCGCTTAATTTCTTAAACCGATAATGCAGTTCAAATGCACATCAATTTAAATTTTATGGAGTTGACAAATTGTTCTGGAATTCAAAGAGCCTGCAAACTACGGTGTACATTTGATGAATTTTAACCTAGCATGCTACCATCACGTTATTAAAAGCCATTTTGCACCGGTATCCTACTTAATAATGACACCAACCAATGTCAAGATTACTAAACATATCTAATGAAGTCTTGGGTCAGTAGAATCTTTATTGCTTTAGACTTCGTGCCTATGTTTACCAGTCTAGGCACGTAATGTTGCCTCTTAACTATTTCGTAAACAGCTATGTATTTAATTACATTCTAATAGTCCATTATCTAAATACCAAAACTATACAATTTGTCTAAATTAATTTAACCCAGAAAGTATCACATAAAGCTGAAAATGTTATTATTACATTACAAGAGAATTATTTTTGGTTCCTCTCAAAGCCAAAGACTCTTACTCGTAACAATGTACTAGATTCGTAGGTACACTGAAACAATTAGGACCCTAGGCTACTCTAGAATCATTTCAACGTGACAAGTAGTGAGAAATTTCTTACAATTAGATTTATGATATCATTTTGGTATTGTTCATGAGTCTCCTAGGATTACACTTACAATTGTTTCACTGCACATTCGGACGAGCACAGTTACTAAAATTTTGCCATTGAAAGAATTTATCAAAATTTACCTTAATATTTACAGTTAATTAACAATCCGTAAAGCAATGATAACTCAGACTGCTGTTTGTCTGAAAGTTTGCTGATAGCAAATACATACGTAAATTTATTTATACCTTATCGACACCTACTAAACAAGAAGTCCAAATCCTGTGGAAGTTAAGTAAATTCTCCGGTTTCTGATCTGGGTCCAATGACACCACTATAAAATTCGCCTCGATCGCAGGAAACATAAAGTGTTACTTTTTATTGAACCTTTTGGCCAACTGCATTCCGTGATTCCAAGACATCGGTACTAAGAGACTTGCTAAACAAGTAACGACATACAAAAACTCTTATGTTAATCAGATTTGCATGCAGCTTTAAAGGGAGGCGGATTTTATATTCTTCATCTTTAATTATTTGAGTAAGTTGACCCTATTTGGTTGTTGATTTTCCCCCGTTCGGAGATTAAATAAAGCTAAGTTATAATGATCGTACTGAAATGAGTAAACAAAGCTTGTGAACATTTTCACGAGTCTCAAATAACAGATCTAACAAAGAACAATACCAATATGAATATTTGTTTAACAAAGGAGAAATCCAAATTGCATAGTATTTTAAGGTGAATTTCAATTGGAGAGTTGTTAATTCAGACCATATTCAACGCATAAATTAAGACCATGTACGAACTGAGAAATAACAGTCCAGTTGATGCTAGAAATGAATAATAACCGGCTATTAAAAACGAGATAACAGCTCAAAATTGCCTAAGGAGTGTACATGTGTGGAGAACGTCGATGTCACTAGTCATCCACTTGTGCAAAACGCACACAATAAAGCAACCCACTAAGCCAATTTACTATATCTAAAAATAACCCAGCCATGTCTCCAACGCATACGCTATTAACCTTATACCTGGAACCTAAACGTTAACTATGAAAAATGTGCCCTCGAGTCATTTATCTGTCAGAATGTAATTATTTACCACAGGAATGTTGACAACTGGAAAACTGGTTTTTATTTTACATGCAAATTTCATTTTTATGATGATTCTCTCCAATGTCACAGTATTACCCCTGAACTTTAATGAACTAGTCTTAACGAGTGCTTGAACGCGCGGAGTCTGCAATACGCGGCTTTGCTTCTCATAGTATCTTAACTAGTTGCGTGCGAATAAGCATTTTGCGGTTTTCGCGGATCTCACAACAGAAGTGTAATGGCACCTGAGTTACGAGAAAAGAGGCTTTTGCAAAAAGTCGAAGCAAAAAATAACGATACAGGCGTTCGACAGCTACGCATTGTAAATTGAGGAAAAAATACTCATTGTCTCGTTAGTAGGGAAGACAATGTACCGTCGATTAAACAGCGAATGGGATCTTATACTTGTGTTGTCGGCGTTTATTACTTTAATTGTTTCGGCTGAATGCAGTTTCACTGCGGCTCTACTATGTTGAAACATTCCAGCGTTCTGATTCTTCTAGTTCATCCCTTACTAATTGTGTTAACAAATTATTTAGATTCCAATTCTTATATGGTAAATTGACGTAGTACTTTGCGTGTAAAATTTTGACGGTGACACGTCACGCACAGCACCAATCTATCTCCCTTTTCTTCCCATTTCCTGGCTTGTTATGATTATATTCGATATCCTACTATCCAAAATAGCTCATTGTAACGTAATTGATTGTGTGAATTGAACCAAACTTCAGAAATGTAATGGTTACTATAAGACACTTATATACTATAAAGTTCGCTTACTGCATGTAGTTTGACTTGTGAACTGAATGATTTGGTAGATTCGTTAGATTAGATTGTCGCAACTGTCACAAGTACCGTAGAAAGATTGTTTCGAGAGCATCGTTTGCTGGTTGAGTAAAAATGTTTCTGCGTACTGAAGCTAGTCGTTAACGCATAATTCCATGTTGTCAGTGAAATCTCTGAGAGCCTTACAATGCCTGCTCTTGGTATAGGCAAATCGGACGTGAGAAACTTAAGGATGCGTGGAATGGTATTCGCACAGCGGAATTTATATAACACGGGGCGATGCAACTTAGTGATTAATTTTTTTCTTGGGCCCTGTGGTTAGTAATAGTAAATAATGCCTTAGATATATAACTTAATTTGTGGTATAAAATTTAAATTTCCTAATAGCATTCCGCGCTCATCTAACGCAACTGTCTTTCTTGAATTTTTTTCTTGTATTCCCGAAGAATTTACTATGCTGTAATTGCTGTAATACTTTGCAATGTTTTTGATTTACTGTCAAAACACTATAAATCTGCAAGTTGCTAATTGAGCTGATATTTTAAGTCTGTGTTTGATTTCTCATAAATAATGTTTGCTTAGGTACCTATTGGTAACAACGGAGCTGTCTTTGGATTGTGTAACCCAAGTGTGTGTAAGGCATCTTGCCGATACTTCCCACGCACTACACGCGTTTCTTCGAGCGTGACGACTAAGGGGCAGGGCATTTTACTGCGTTTCTTGACTCTAATCGTGTTGGCACTAAATAACTCGGCAATTTATTTTTCTGGCTGCTCCGTTGCTTGTAATCACATGCTTAAGAAGAAGATTACTGTGTAGTCATTAAATTGTCTTATACGTTTATTGTTTGTTATCGTGACTTTACCGTGTCTAATTCGATGTTATGATGAATTGGTTTGTTTGCCTCGTTATTACGTTTGTGTGGAATTTAGCGGTAATTTAGGAGTTTTGGAGGGCATGCAACAAAGGAATTTCATTCGTTATCTGAGACTGATCGCCTTTCAAAACGAAACTTGTAAACATTAAAGTGAATCTACAAAAGGTGACGGGTGTATTGAGAATCGAAAGTCGTCTTGGCCTGGTATAGTTGTCATAACAACACGTTTCGACGTAATTTTTCGACCAAACAAACGAACGCACCGGAAAAGGTGTTTCCATAACGTTGGAATGATATTCAAAAACAAAAGATCCGTATTTGTTCATCATTCTTATACTTACAAGGTTTAGTAATCTGATGTATATCACTCTAGATAATTATACATTTAGATGCTTCTTTGTTTTTAAGGGAACCAGTGAAAATTATGGCATTGTTCCTTACGATGCATCAGTTACACCCATTCTCAAGGCTGCCTTTGTTCGGATGAAGGATGCGACACGAAATTTGCATTCAGTTTTGTTCTGGACCCGTTAAGAAACAGAGTATGTCAATGATTAATCCGAAATTATTACCCTTTGTTGAGACATAAAGGGTTGGCAACTTTCTGGGCTCTTGTTTAGGAATGTCTAATTATAAGATACAATTTTATTAATAAAACTAAGTGGGTCCTGAGTGTTAACAGAAACACCGATGGTAGTACAATAGTTCTACCTATATGATCTATTATATATATTACTAAAGCCTGGAGCGAAGGAAGAGATAAAATGCCAACTGTTAAATTTTTCCAACTTGTACTCGTAAATAAATATTGTCATAATCAACGTGTGTGAGATTTTGTCAAGGAAATGAAATAGTTTTCATCGACAGAGCAATAAACGCCCTTATTTCTGTGATTCACTAAGAAATAGTAATTATTACTTGTCAACCACTCCTTTGCTTAAAATTCCTCGTAAGGGATGGTCCATGTGTCCAAATATGTTCTGGGCGCATCGCGCGAGCGAAATAGCGTACAACATTGTTTACTTTGCGCATTCCTTTCAGATAAAGATGTCCTTGGCGGCTTATATGCGTAGACGCATACCAGTGCGCCGATTCTACTAACTAATTCACAGTTCTGTTGATTTAGAACAAATTAAATATGGAATTCACATATAAATGTGACACATGGATGCTGGCTACTCCATGGATGCTTATCTTCTAGATACCAATATTGGTGAACTTTTATAAATTAAACATTTTATATAGGTAGGTGCACGCTGCACGAAAGTGTAAGCGCTTTATGAATTAATAGCATTTACATGTACATATACGTATATAATACTTAATTCATTATAAACTTGCGTAAATTCTCATAAAATATGCTCATGCATTCGACTTGCCTTTTCGCGCGACGTTTGATATGCATCAATATTACGATTGATTTGGTAGCTGTGGGTCCAAAACGCGATTCGTCCAAGTCGCAATTTGTCCATTACGTGGTTCGTCAAATATCATTTACGCCATTCGTCCACATCGCGATTCGTCCAAGTCGCCATTGGTCCAAATCCCAGTTAGTCAATTACGTGGTTCGTCCCGTTTGTTTGAGCCGTTTGTCCATATCGCGATTCGTCCAAACCTCAGTTCGTCAACTACGCGATTCGTCTATATCGCGATAATAGTAGGTAGGTATCTAATTACTTGTCGAAACGCATTTACTGGGGTCTAGTTTAGTTTTCTCATTTTATTCAAAGATTCTTACTTAATTGTATTTTCACAAAAAAACTGTGCATGATTCAAAGCACGTAGTACCTAGTTAGCCTGACTTCTCTGCGTACTCATGTTCGAATTGGTATTAGTTGTTGTGAATTACCAAGAACCGAGTGTTTTATCAAAGCGTACAGACGGCGCAATGTTAATGTGACTAAAATCACGCGTGTTTAAAATTTATCTACATAAGTATGCGATAAAAGTGGTACTGCTCCCGTTTCTAATCGAATTTGCATTCCACTCTTATCTTTGTCGTCATAAAGTAGTTATTTGCTCGTACGTTTCACGTT
The DNA here is from genome assembly GCA_025490895.1 of Thaumatotibia leucotreta. Lineage (NCBI taxonomy): Eukaryota > Metazoa > Arthropoda > Insecta > Lepidoptera > Tortricidae > Thaumatotibia > Thaumatotibia leucotreta. The sequence continues at coordinate 6,706 of JALPQI010015196.1, forward strand.
TCGTTGTAAAGAATAATGTAGGTATGTTTTATAGTAAAGAAATTTAAATTAATGGTAACAGTCTTCATTCATATTATGATACAGAAATTATATTATGAGAGTTTGCTCGTAGAACAGATTCGTAAAAAAATTACGAGAAAATAGACCTTAGGTACTTCTTCCTGGAGCCTCTAGTCTTACTTTGATCAAAACGTCTAGGACAACTCGAAAGCTCCTCTTTTTTGGAAACAAATAAAAGTACTGATAACGGAAAAAATAAGTTGTATTTTATTGTACACAATAAACTTTAACCATGCCAACTAAATAGAAATAATTACTCCAATTTTTTGAAGTCCGTGTTTTTGGTGTTCAATATTATTTCTGTTTTAAAACTCAAAGGTCAGAATTATTCTCAGTATTCCCAGTAGTTCCAGTAACAATAAAAACTGAAACTTGCAAAATATGGCATGTCCTGTGTCGACTGTCGACATAACTGGCTGGTTAGGGCCGATGGAATTTCTGTTTGTTTCCAACTGTCCATATAGGGGTTCTTGATAAGTTGTTGATAGTCGCCAGTCATAAAACTGATTAACTATTTGCGTGATTTGCATAAGATCGCTTGATTAAGTGACTCGAGGGCCAGACTCGCCAAAGAATGCTGGCTATTTAATGTTTCCTCTATAATGAGCGCTTAAGATTTAATGCCTACCGTAAAATGTGCGATTCTAATCTTGCGGATGATAGAACGAAAGCGATTTTTTACCGCTATCTGACTTAAACATGTCCAATAAAAATTTAATTTGTTATTTACTGTCTCGCACGTTAATGGTGATGTAAATTATTTTATTGGAAGATCTTAGATGTGACACCACGCCATGCCATGATAAATGTGTCTGCAGTAGAGATTCTAATACCTCTAATATCCGGCTAAGCTACTAGTATTTTGCAAGCCTACTCTTTGCAGCAACACATTTTGTTATGAACTTTTCGGCTAATCTACGTATTGAAAGTGAGAGGTTTCATTCCTTTTGCTTTAAACATTTGCGGTGTCGAGTTCCATTGAGTTTTAAATAGTTGAAATTGTACCAAGAATGGATAAAATTCTTCTTGTACGAATACGGAGGCCGCCGGAGGCGAACGGGCACAAATCCTTGATTTTGAATAAATTGTTGGCGACTCGTGGTTTTAAGCGTGGGCGAAATAACAATTCGGACGATAACAAAACTCTTTGCATCCTAATATACACCTTAGGTATACGTAATAGACGACTGTTTGAATCGACCGGGCCGTAAAACTATGTTGGTAAGCAAAGTGATCGTAAGCGCTGTGGTATGCGAACCACCTGTATACTTAACGACGATAAGGAGTTGACAGAATATGGCCGTGTTTCTTGAGCTCCGTTCTACGTCAAAAGTGGGCTTGATCAATTTTATAACGTCGCTTGTAGTTAAATTGGTAAAACCTAATAATCACTGTTTGTACCAACATTTTGTGTTTAAACATCTTCATATTTATAATCAACTCTGACGAAAGGAACATTAATTACTAATGATAGAAGTTGGCAAAAGGTTGGGTTTTCACGCTAGTTAAAAGTTATATAAAGTTTTTACCAGTTATTTCGTGACATTTGCATGCGCAAAGCAATTCTCTTAACACTAGTCTTTTCACTACGACTTTGCTACGTCATTATTGTCATTAAACAAAAAGGAATATTTAATTGAATAAGGCGTACAAACTTCAGATTCATGGGGCCCATCACGATTCTGGTTGACGTAACTCGAAACCGAAGAGCTGGCGACTTCCTCGCAGTCCTCGCACAATGTATTGACAATTTGACATTGCTAGCATCCTCAGAGTACACTACCCCATGAGCCTATTTTTGATTTAGGTATGATAGCTAGATTCAGTTGATTATACATAAATTGTAAATATGCCTATGTTTTTTTATGATTTTTTAGTATTTTATGGAGCCACAATAACTAAACAAGTTCATATAAGTTTTTACAATAAACTTTCCAAGCAGCATAACAAAAACAGTTATTTAAGAAAAAATAAACAGAACGTAAAACCTTGCGCACAACGCTATTAAAGAGAATAAATCGCTGCAAATGTTGAGCATTTTTCAAGTCTTCGCGCTGCCCATTCACAAAACAATGGGACGAAGAATTTTGCGAAGCCTTGTTCGGAGAAGGGCGTCCCCCATTCATCAGTGCTTTCGCGAGCTGGTGGGTTGTTTAACCATACCATCCGGTATAAACACATCGCTGTAATAACAACTCTGAATGAGGCAGGGTTCGTTTTGGCTATGGCTTGACATGAAATATACCAATCAGAATTTCCGAATGTAAAATTCAGTTTTTTGTTAAGGTTAAATAATCCTTAATTAACTCACGGGCAGAATCACGAGGAATTAAGTAGAGCTCTTTTGAGACTTGACTAGTTTTTCAAGGCTTTGTCAAATCTATAGGTAATTGTTACTTATCTTTCTACCTATAGGATATCTTGTTTAAAACCAATCAGCGGCATTTTGCTACCATCCTAAAAGTGCTAACACATTCTGAAGATTTCCAATTACGTATGTTTTGCACTGTTCTCTTAAGCTATTCGTCGTGCACTTAAGCTACACTGTAGTTAATTCTTTACATGGAATCTTTTCTCATAAAAATGCCTTTCGAATATATGGTGGAGCGAGTTCCAGATGCTTTGCGGAATACACGACCATCATTAAGGTAACATTATAAATACCACTAACTCTAATGATTCAACTACTTTTAAAGTCCACCTCACAAGCAAGAAAATTAATAGTGCAGACAAACGAGTCATTTCTGAGATAGCATTATTATTGGTTTCGTAAAACTGGATTTGGAAACTGGATTTTGTACCAAAGGGAGTGACTTCGTAATAACAATTATGAATTCCTAGATTGTTACGATACCGCAAAGCGAGAGCAATTCGTCATTGTATCGAGACATTATTTAGACGGGGTTTCGAGTAGTAGCTGAGCGGAACGCAGTCGTGATACCCTGATACCTCGATATTGTCGGTCGGCGTGACGAAGGCGACTGGCATGCGTCGTGAATCAGAGGGAAACCTTATATATTCACAGTTTATGCAATGCAATACGCTCCGTCCATCCGTCACTGTTGCAGACCAACGTCTGAACAGGTCAAACCACTTCCGAATGCCTAGATAAAGTTTTTATAGCTCGTTTCGATGACCTGTCGAGATCTAGACTAGTTCGCTAGAAAGTCAAGGTTTATCTTAACATATAAACTTGAAATCTTACGCAAAGATCATTTAAGGTACCTATAAGGAACGTGGAAAGATATCATGGACGGTAGCTAATATTCTGAATGGTACGAGTTTAAATAAAATTTACAACAACTGCTGTCACTGCCAGAGTACTTGAGTGCATTGAGGTTATTATAAGATGTTTGCACTTAAAGTAATAAATGCCTAAAAGGCGTTTCGTGTCAATAATATTGATGTTATACGACTGCTTCGTCTCCACTTAGTAACGCTAAGACAAAAATAATGAATGGCGAGCTGATATAACCGTTTTATATTCCTGAGTATACGAAGAATATGATATGAGAGACACATGAATACATGCGAGGCTAGCCTGAGAGAATAATATGGGCGTTGTAACGCTTGACACATCACAGTTCACTAAAAGGCGTTGGAATGTCATTTGTCAATGATCGAATAACGTGTGACGTCAAGGCGGTATATTAGTTCCTCGCATACCATCACACTATCATCGTAATTTTAACCACTTTCAAGAGATTGCTGCGTCCAGTTTTGGGGGGATAAACTGGGTGATAGGTCATGACGTAAGGCGTAAAAAATGTTTATGAATGCGGTTACCGCTTTAATGCATGGTTCGGTTCAGATACGAAATTTTATATTCACGGATTGGATCATCCGGTCGGCATGCTTCGACGAGCTCAATGCAAGTTGTTTAATTTGATTATAACCGCGCTGTAGCAATGTGTCAGCGATTTGGTATGCGAGAGGAAATCGCGCTGACCCCTAACGTTTCCTTTTTTGGATATCTATCGGAAAGTCTGCAACCATCCTGTCCGTGAGTTCAAATATTCGATAAACGACTTTAAATAAGCCTATGACATCACAGTCGAAATATGTATATTCAAGAACAGGTTATTCACCTGGCATTATCCTTAGCGTCTACTGACACAGTTTTAGATGATGGATTATCGTGCCGACTAAATACTAACTAGGGCAATGCCCTGGAGGTAAAGGAATAAAAAGTCGAGATTGTTCGTAAGCCCAAGGGAATGTGCATTAAGCGGGCCATTCGGATTAAAATATTTCCCTGGTGATATATATAGAGTGGTCTGTCGGGAGACTGCGTGGCACCGTCTTCAATGCGTCTCGGTTACTTCAGGGTTAAAAGTACTACGTACACGGGCTTGAAGTTCCAGTAACATAAGATGGCAAATCAGTAGTATACTCTTATATCTTAATTGAGCTAAACTTATTTCATGGAAGCGCTTGGCTACTGAGAACACCTTTATTTTAAAAGTACCTGTCTCCTGTTACATTGGTCGTGTGCTACGTACTATGGAATACTTAAGAAAGCGTAGTACTTGCTAACTAATCCTATATTTTTTTGAAGAAATGGAATATGGATGCAGTTCGCTTCCAGCAAGGGTATGTGGAGCTCCAAAGGATAATGATAAATAGCGGAATATTAGGTTTGATTCAGCTTTAGAACAGAGTCGAAAAGGAGACCGTACACAAACCTTCGCGTCTATTTGCGGGCAACCGGCAGTACGTTGGCCTCCTGTTGCGCTGTTTTACAATGCGATGCGATGACATATCGAACACAAATGCTTGCGAATTGAATCGATTAGTGTTTATAAAGTGCATCAGTTTCTCGTTTTCGCACGGGCCTGATGATCCTGTAAAAGTAATTAAGATTATAATTACTAGCAGTTTCCTCGTGAGCTAAAAGGTGTCTACGATACATAAAAAGTTGACATTCCTTCGTGATAATTGTGATAGATCAAGCATACTTACTAACTTATGTACGCATGTAAGTACAGTTGAGTTCACTTCACCTTAATCCATTGAATGAAGGTGTAAAAAAGTGTATAAAAATATATTTATGTACTCGATTACACATGATATGTTTTAGCAATAACTTAAGGTACATTCAGACCAAATGAGCATTCGCTATTCTAACCCCCTGCTCTATGAAATTGATCGTTACACAAAACGTGATTCGTTGATTTCGTAGAGTGAGGGATAGAATAGCGAATGCTCGTTTGGTCTGAATGCACCTTTAAACAATGACAGCTACAGTTGATATTAGAAGATTCTAGTGATTTAACGGATCTAAAGTTATGTGTTTACTATCGTCAATTACATTTTTACGTGGGAAACTTGATTACATGAAAGAAACTGTTGTACTCAAAAATATGACTTTATTCTCCTTACACAGGTGTGGTGTAAATAATTATTGTGTCCTGTGCAGTAATTCATCGATCATCAACGCCTTAATTATCTAACGCCACAAATGTTGACACCTATCCTATCCCATTTGACACAACGTAGGCTACAGTATCTGTGTGCGTAATCTTCACCAGTGTGCGGCAGGGATTCCGTGACACGGGTCACCGTTTCCAAGAATTTTACTCGCCTTGACGTCCCGCTGACGAGACTGGTTTTGCTACGACGCAACGTTGTAGCTATACCTGTCTTGGTCTTCCTGAGGTGAAATCTCCTTCTTTCTTGCTCTAGATGTGCGCCCGCACGCCCTCTATGCCTCGATAAGACTGATCGTGTTTTGAAATAGACCCTAGCATTCGGTAGCCGAGAGGGAGTCAAAAACTCATCGGAATAGGCAAGGGATTGTAATTTACAAGAATGAATTACGTTGCTGCGGTAGTGAAGTTTACGATATAGAGGAACAGTTAGACGATTCAACTGATTTTGTATATGTTGCAGATTTTGAGACGTACAGAGAATTTTGTAGGTGTTATCTCAGGGGCAGAACTGGAGTGTGATTAATAAATTGTTGGCGGAATTATCAACTTCTTTCTTTTCATTTCAATTTGCAAACCTTGTAAGAGTAACCAAAGAGTAAAGTGAATATGTGTCAACTTTAAAATTTTGTTAACGTAGGAGCACACAAAAAACCATTTTTGACACAAACGACAACATTGTTCACACAAATAGCCACACATTGCACACCGTCAATTTTAAATCATTGGACACGAAGGTCAATTAGCCAGGGAATCTTTAATAACCGACTACCGTTTAAACGCTGCATTAAAGAGAACCGTTAAGGCGTACGCGCAAGTTTTGAGGGTTTCGTCACAATCGGAAAAACGCATGGTTACGAACCGCTTTTTTGTGAAGTAGACTGTATGAATCATGTGTAATGGTTGTCAAGTCTCGCTTCTGCACTGTATTCCGTTGTAATAAGGTGGATAAAGTACTTATCATTATATTTGACGTCGACTGTAGAAACTGGTAGCGAAGTAGAGCAGCATGTTGCTACTTGCTACCTAATTCCCCAATTTTATTGCTAGTCGTCTCTAGTATAAGTTGATCTTGAGATGCATAGCAGCTGTGCAAAATCTTCGATTACATTACGCTGGTTCACCTCAGGCGATGATTTGAATGAACTTCTGGGATTGAGGCGGAAACCTCAAACATTTTCGACTGCTTTACGTCACTATTGGAAACTACTCAAGTTATGTGTCTATGCAGAAGTTCCCAGAACTCGAAGGGTCAAGAAAGAGCGGGGATCAGGAAATTCCACAAGTCATAGTTACTTGAACTCTTTAGTAAGGTGATATTCTATAGGTGTTATTAGTCCTGCTCAAATTACATAAGGTAAAATATGTAATGTGTGTGCAATAAATGTATTGATTTGATTTGATTATAAATCTGAGTGGGAAATTCCTTTCAGTGGCTTAACATTGAAGCTTTATTATTCTCTTCACGTAACCATATGTACAACACATGTTAAGTTCAAGTTAATATCTTAAACAAATGCACCGTATAGTTGCCAAACAATCGATTCTTAAAAGGCATTAACTCCCTAAGATTGCCCATGTTATAAGACGTTCCTAGTTGATATAACTGCATAGCTTTTGACATTAAACCGGCGCCAACGCAACACCACGCCTTTACTAGGTAGGGTTGAGTATTTGAGATTTGTAACTATACAACTTGTATTATAATGTGGAATGCAATAGGGTTCACAACAATATTGGGATAAAATAATATCACCTTTAATACATTCCCTATCCACTATCCAGTGTATTAATTTTAATACATAATACATATGACTCCATTCCCCAAGTTCTAACCAGAAATGTACCAAATGGATACTGGACTGTGAAAGTTTTATCAAAATGTATACATATAAACATTAAATTTCACTCCGTGGTTTTGGCATTTTAAATGCGAATCTATATGAATGAAATACAATAGGACACTTCATGTCTCTTGAGAACCGTGTCAGTTGCCCCAGGCTTTATATTCAAAAATATATTCAACCAGGTATGTGTGAAAATTCTAAAAATAAAGCTTTTGAAGCATTACGGAGACAGTACGATTAGTACGAAGCAAGACGGTAAATAGTCAAAATTCTGTGATAAGTCGTTATGAATGGGTGCACGAAATAAAAAAAGGAAAATCTTGTGATTCATTTTGACTTCTTTCCATGGCCGTGTTCATAAAACTAGTTCCCTTTTCTACCACAGGCGACAACCCTGATTCTGCATAGGGTTTAAAAAAATGCTCCCATAACATTGGCTAGTAAATATAAATACTAACAAGTGCCAATGACTGCAACACTATTAGCTAACAATACTCTTTTATATCGTTGCAATAAGGTATAGATAGACAGTTAACTGATGGTACCTCGCATTGTAGCACCCTATAGGCGCCACTATTAATTATCCAGCAAGCGTGCATTTATCTGCATAGCTGCCGCGGAACCAGAAACTTGCACCTGTTGCGATCCGAATACCATTATAGTATCGTTGCGTTACAGATACAGAAAGGCTAGCGAACTGCAATCGACGTGTTGCGTTCTTCACCCTTACGTATCAATTTGCAAGTGGAAAAGAGAGGCAACATGTCATTCGTGGTTTGCGGTGGATCTTCTGATATGCCGGTTTTTACTTAATCGTCATCGTGAAATTCCACGGTACGTGACAAGTACAACATAGAACCGTGTAATATTGGGGATTGGGGCAACGATTTCGCTACCCTAATGCTTCAAGGTATATATAGGCTATTATCAACTTAGCATTAAAAATTCTGACTTTTTAATACCCCCGAAAATGTATTTGGTTTGGGTCCGATTTATTACTTCGATTAGAGACAAACTCGAGGACAATCCTGACAAATTGACAATAGAATCAAAATGGATCCTGCAAGGCACTTTTGACTGTGTCGACTTCTCTAATACTACATTACGACACAAATGCGAAAAACATGAAATTCGACACGAGTTACGAATTTCGTTTTTGCACGTGTCTTGTACGACGTTTTTTTTAGTACAGATGGCCCTCCGAAGTTTTGAACCTGACGTAAAATGACCCATTTCTCGCACTACAGCCTAAAAAAGGCACCATCTCTACTAAAAACATATATAAATTTTACTTTGTAGCTGGCTAGGCTTAAGGTAAGGCTTAATAACGGACCGAAAAAAATACGATGAAACTTGAAGGAGCCCCAAATCCGAACAAAATCCCAAACACGAAGCAAATTAGACGAACTGGTTCGCCCTAAACTAGTAAAATCAAGTTCAACCGAAATAAGTGGTAGCTTATTATTTTGAGTTGATGATAGTGCCTCGGTTTTTAATAGTCACAATACACCGTGGGAAGAACGACGAACTTTTTGTTTTTAAGTTGTAGACGGATTTAATTTGGGTTCAATTGCGGGAAACTCTACTATTCATTATTTTGTTCAAACAAAAGAAGTAATTATCAATATCACTACTATTTAATTTGTTAGTCCAAATTGTATCATTTGTAATATAAAGGGAAATAGCTTCGTTCGTTTGGGACTGAGATATAATATTATCCATATATTATACTTGTACTATATTTTAAAAGTCATAATACAATTTTACCCTCATCTCTAGACAATTATACCTATGTGTAATTTAATGTGGTTTTATTTTCAAAAGTATGATAATGAAGTTTTACACTTTATTGAAGAAACAAGATTTAAATTAGATTAAACGAGGTTTATGTTGCTCGTTTAAGTATATTTATAATCATACATTTTCGGAGAAATACGTTTTAGTAGGTTAGGTAGGTATCTACTTATTATAAGTCAAGACTAAAATAAACACCAAAATATCGTGTCCAATTTACCTGCTTTGCATAATGTTAAAACAAGGTGGAGTTGCGTTTGTTTTGGGGCTCTTACGTCTATATTAACTAATATTTATATCCTCGTATTAATATATTCTTTCTCTCTTCGCTTCCCTGCGTAGCTATTCCACATCGTTCTGGAGTATTTTTTTTTACTTTTTCTCCACTACATGGCTCCATTCTCGTCGTCTTCGGACTCTTCGTACAGCAGCCATTAGATAATATATCAGAGCGGCCGTGGTGCTCAAAAACAACTGAACACGTACTTGTACTCTCTCTAATGCCGTGAAAATAGAGACATTCTCGAAAGTTTATGAGCACCCTGGCCGCTTCCATATATCTGACTGATGGCGAATGTACTTTAGCTACTCATCATGTATTTCTTTAACACGTTCGCCCCCGGTACTGATCCACTGAGTCCTCATATTATACCGATCGTAATTTTCTTATTAGAACTCCTATGCTAGTGACACACATGTGTGACCGAAATGATTGTACTCCTATGCCGGCGACACAACACTTGTGTCAAAAATGTTCGTATTTCTATGCCACTGACAAAGGAATAAGAACTTGATTTATGCTAGTGGCATTGGAGTACAGTTATTTTGATTACGTATGTGTGTCACTGGCATAGGAGTCAGAATTTTTCGATCCCAGACGCTGTGTCACCGGCGTCGAACGTTTTATTAAGCACTACATCACATTTAAGTTATCCTAATCTTCTGAATGCCATTAAGTTCAGTACCTGTTTATTTATTAATGATTACTTTATTTCAGGTACACGAAGCCACAGACCTTCGCGGACTGCATCGGCAATGAACTGCCCCTCGGGTGGGAGGAGGCATATGACCCACAGATTGGGCCTTACTACATCAACCACGTCAGTCGTAAGTATTGCTTGTTACTGTACTGTATTGATATTATTCCTATTCACGTTTATGTGGCGTATGCGTAAAATATTAGAACTAGACCTAGTAATTTACTAGTAGTAATAGCCCTTTGATCTCACCAATCAATCACCCATTACACGGCTGGCAACCATCAAAGTGATATTGATGTAGAGTGCTAGGCGTCACTTTCGCACTTGCATGCTTGTTCAAAAGTGATTACGAAAACGACGACAAACCTTAAAAACGGACCTTCATAAACCTCCTGGTTGGTTTCACAACGAGCTCCACCCAATATCTAAAATTGAAGGATACACGCGTCCCTTCTATACTTGGCAACTACATCTATCGTGTGGCTGACGAACTAAACCTGGTAGTACTGAACATTCCGCCTACCAAAAAAAATATTATTTCAGAATTTAATATAGAGACCTTACGATTACTTAGTATTCAAATTTTCATTTAAATTAACAAATAATGTTGCTTCTCAAACCAACATGGGATTTGAATTTCAGTAGGTAACGGATCCTTAATTCTGCGAGCACTAATAATATCGTGATTTATGTACTTATTAATAAAACATTTTAAAGCAATCCCACATGTCCGATATCAACACCCACACTACCTTATCTCGTTCATTGAGACACTGCAAATTGCGTATTATCACAAACCAATATTTCATGGCTTCACAAAGAAATTGTTTATGTCGCCTAGACGTATTTATGATTCGGATTATTTAGTGTGGCAGGTGAAAAATCGACTTCGCGGGGAACTGGCGAAGGGTCGATGTTTTACTTTTTAGAGCTTGTTCACACTGTGCATTTTGCACATTAAAAAAACACAGTAGATCGGTAGAAGTAGAGTGTATGTAATGTTATGTAGGTTGGGCATGCGTGTCTACTCTGGACATTCATGCGATGGTCCTTTTTTTGTTATTGTTTACCATATCTTGGTAATGAAATGGCAGACTCTGCGACCACTGTTGTAACGTCATGCCTGAAAGATCAGGATAATATTAAACGTAAGTTTACTCGATTAACACCCGTTTGTCGTTAAAATATGACTACTTATCAGCTTGCTTTTCTTAGATGTTTATGAACAAGTGACCACGCACCTGACTCAATTTTTGAAAATAAATGGTGGCCTAAGTCTCTCGCGTGTACGTACAGTCGAGGAATTTAATTTCCTACCCATTTCGTACCTTGTCACAGTGGCAATCAATATGAAAGCTGCTAGGACTGTCATATTGTAGCTAATATGACAAGGTACAAAATGGGTAGGAAATTAAATTCCTCGACCGTATGTACACAACCTTAGTTACTCTTATGAATTATGGAACGCGTTGATTCACGTCTAGCCGGATAGCAGCTCGCGGAATCCTTCTACGGAACGCTCGTAAACTGTGTGAAGAAAGGACACTTAAGGGAATATTTTCACGGTACGGCAAAAATATTATAATGTACATTATAATTGAGTATCGAATATGATGCATCAAGGGTAACTAGTCTTGAAAATTTGGCTGTAAATTTCGACGTGAAATATATTTTTTGTATAGGCGGCCTATCAGCTCCTACATTTTTAAATCGTTTTAAGCCATTTTACTGAAGGGAGACGGCTGTTAGACTATACCTACTACGATGATAGATGCCCACAGTACGTGGTAACTGAAGAAGATATTATCCAGTCAATAGATCTAAATTCAGTATCAAAAATTATATATATTATCGTTTATTGGTCACAATAATAGCTGGTACAAGTAAAGGTGCGTTCAAACCAAAAGAGCATTCGCTGTTCTAGCGCCCGTTCTACGAAATCAACCAATCACGTTTTGTGTACCGATCGAATTTCGTAGAGTGGGAGGTTAGAACAGCGAATGCTCTTTTAGTTTGAACGCACCTTTAAGGCAAGAGTTTGGATTCCTAAATAGATACTTAGTGTTACTGTTATTAAAAATTCTCATAGAATAAAATATGTTAACATCATAAGATAAGGAAGCGGCTATGATTTCAAAATGACGGGCGTCTGATCCTTGATAATTCGGCATTATCACTCTCGTGTGATGTTATTATGAAACTCACCTTTCCGTTTCATAAAACCACAGTCGCGTGTAATGCCTCTCATTATGCACCAGCAACATAAATATTCATTATAGGTATCTACATTTCACCCGTAATCAACGTGACAGCGCTTCCCATTGCATCTTGCATTGACAGTAGTCTGAACCGCCCTCGTAAACCTGCAGTAATGGCACAGCAACTAACGGTTCGCGAATACACGCACCTTTTCGCACGACGCGCATTCCTATGCATTATTTATAAGATCTGGGAGCTTTTCCGCCATTTTCTACGGTTTTTCAATTGCTATCGGACCACCCGTGATAAGATTGGCGGATAACAGCTTGTTAGTGCTCCCATGCGAGAGCTTTGTGATCTTTTGTTGCCTCTGCTCGGATTCCTACATGGCAATACATGCAGTACAGACTATTTTGTTCATAGGTCACTATAGCACAGATTGAACCTAATACATAGACTTAAGTTTAAACATTTGAATATTAGACTAAAACTTCGGTATTTATTCTTTGGTACATGACATCTAATATTCAAATTTATATACATAGCAGTGCTACTGCTTAAAAAAGATCACCTCAAAAAATATTTAAGAAAACAATTTGAGTTGTTCCACAAAAAAAAGTTTGTTACAAATTTTCAAAAAAATAATATTAACAAAATGTGTGTAATACAAAATGTCTACAAAATAAGTGCATATCCTGTTGCCTGTGAGGTTTTAGGGGACTCAAACCCCCTAGAAAGATTTTAGAAGTTCCAGAAGCGACGATAACTTGAAATTACCTAAAATAGACCTAGGTTCGTCTACTATTACTTAATTCTTTCTTCCTATGAAATCTTTACTAATTCATAAATCCTCTAGGTTAGGGGGCCTAATATGGGTTCCAAAAACTAGAAACGTTAATTTAACTTATTTTTTGTTCACTAAGTATGCGAGCGAGTTATTAACCTTCGCGACAATAAATAACTTAAGAAATTAATATATCTGATTATCGTTATCAACATATATTAATACTACCATTACTGGCTATTAAATTGTACGTATGGCACTTGATACTTGCTTAAATTGCATTTCTCTAGCCTATATGCAAATCAGGTAAAATTAAACATTTATGGGTTTAATAAAATGTCTACTTATTAATTGAGAAACACTTCCACTATAGTTTAATTTAATTGAATTGAATTGAATTGTTTATTTCAGGTTATAGACCCATATACATATTTGAAAATAGTTACAATTTAATAAAAACTTAATATTTAAAATATATTAGTACTGGCTCTTAAAAACTATATTAGTCAAATTTAATAAATATTATTTAATTACAATAATTGATTCTAACAATGTCATAGTTAAATTAATGAGTTAAAATTAATTATACAATACAAAATAATTATACGGATTCTAACAATGTCACAGTTAAATTAATGAGTTAAAATTAATTATACAAAAAAATATACCTATAGGCACAAAAATAAATAAATAACTAACGTAACACATGAATGCTTAATGTTAGCGTTTAATGTATTACAAAAAAATATATAAATTTGAAAATAATGGTACCCGTTTTTTTCACATGAGCCGTTAATTTGCTGTCAAAAATAATAATTTTATTTGGCAAATATTTATTTGAACTGTGTCAACTCAATAAGCATTGCAAGCATAGTTGTATTTATTTATGTGGCTGGTACATAATGGGAGGCATTAGGACATCGGTTGTTCGATGTTCTAATTAAACTTTTTTTATATTTCACAGACATATAAAATGTATACTATTAAATGTCAAGTGACAGTGGCCTATTAGACAGATTATAATACTGGAATAGATAAACAAAATATAAGTTTACTCGATACGTAAAGCAGTCTATCACGCTCGCACTGATGTATGATTGAGAACCGGTGACGGCCTCGCTGCTCATGCCGTTGGGTTTAGTAAATAATTGCCGGTAAACATAATTTTCCCAGTATTTAGGGTAAAAAAATCTGCCTTTGGTGTAAATGAATATTAGTTTCTTCTAAGTTCCAGTTACGGCCACAGGTTCCGATAAGTTTGTGGCACTGTATGTAATATTACAACCGAACTTTATAAGACATCAGAATTACTCTCTATGAGAAAACTCTTTATTTTACAAACTATTCTTAAAGTGCACAAGTCCTTACAATATAATGAACCCACATCAAACAGCAGGCGAAATTATAACGTTGCCCCTGTTACCCGCAGCAAATCAAGATTTGCTACGTACCAATTTTGCAAATTATCTCCTAATATCTACAATAAGATAAACAAAAAAATGAATATTTTCGGTATTTTATATTACAGTTGTAAGAAAAAGGTTACAAATTTTCTACGAAACTTACATTATAAAGACATTGAAGCACTATTATATGACATTACGTAAATTCTACACACATATATGAACGCGCGCACACACACACACACACACACACACATACACACACACTTGCGCATGCTTAGAAGTTTTATTGTTATTTTCATTTTTGTTATACTTATTATACCTATACGGAAGAGCACGATCTCCTGACACAGGTAATCATTTTACTTACTAGGAGATCGTAACAATGTATAGTATGTTGTATTTGTTTTAACGCAATAAACGTTTTTCATTTTCATTTTCATTTTCATTTTCAATATTCAATTGTAATTACTTTAATCAATAATTAATGGAAACACCTATTTTATATACGCCAGAATACCGTTATAGCGTAAGGCAGTATCTTAAACCCTACAAGTACAGTACCAGTTCAATAACGTACCTGATTATGCGAGAATTTTAATACAATCCTTGGTTGGGTAAATTGAGTGGTTATTTACGGCGTTGTCGCTGCGCAGTGTTGCCATAAGTTAGCTGGTACTGGTACATGCGCGTACGCGGTTTGCGTGTTTTGGCGACGGAGATCGCGAATAATAACGACTGGCGATAGTCTGGTAAACCAACTTGCCAATAATTTAATTTTAACTATCGTGAAACACAATACCTATGAATATAATTAAACGGTTAAATTCACGTGTGTTTAGTCACTATGCGCGACATGTTTCGGAGAGCCTAGATCTCCATTATCAAGCCCTGAGCGCGTGTTGCGGCACGTACTTACTCGTACTTGCCATTGGAAAAATGTGGCAAATAAAAAATGTAAGCGGTAATTGTTTACCCATAAAACAATTGCATAGTGTAAGTAGTTACTCAATACTATTTCTCATAGATTAACGCCTCCTGTCGTTTATAACTTTAAATAAAAAAAATCCTTTACCTTGGAAACGTCTTTCTTGAATTTAGAAGTTAGTTAATTTAAAAACAAGATTCTAACATTTGTCGTCGGAGGATTTTTGAGTTCTTTGTAAATATAACTCAAACTTGGCAACATCACTTCGTGGAACGCCGCTTAGGGCTATGCTGGAAGTTGACATTGGTGCCGAAAATGTCATTTTGGCTATAACAAACTAGTCCCATTCCTAGTGCTCGTTGGGCCAGCCCTTTTTTATAATATAATGTCAATGGGCAAAATAAAATTGTGATCGAATTAAGTATTTGCCGTATAAAGATACCATGGCTTTATGGTAAAATATAGATTGTATTAAATAAAGAGGCTATAACCTAGGATCCTGTAGCTGAGACAGGACAGGAGCCCCTACAAACTTAATTGCCAGATTCAACATATGCAAATGCACCGGCTTATGGCCGTGGCATGTACGCCTGTAGATCTCCGATAACTCTACATTCCATACAAAAAGGCTTCAAGTAACTTGATTATTCTACGCTCAAACAGCCTTTAGGAAGCATGTGATACTGACTGCTACAATTTAAAAGGGCGTAAGGAGTATGTTAAGTCTATAAGGATACGTCCTTTTGAAACCAAGATACAGAGGCCATTACATTTAGTTATCGACCCTGCCTCGCTAATTATAGATTAAAATCGTAAATTGAGACGCAGGATACATTTATTTGAGGCTGCATACAAATTTCTTGTGGTAGGTCGGTGTTATCGCTTGTTAGTTGAGTTTAAGGGCGCATTACTTACTGTGTAGTGTAGGCAAATGCTAAGTATATGTCGGATGCCTAGTATTAACATAAGCCGAGAGATGGCGTTATGTTAGTGATCTTTTGATAGCAAAGCGGAATTACTGTTGGAATGACGTTCACCTTCTGATGTACCACTGTGTCCGCTGTATTCGATCTGTAGGAAGAAAGTATTTAGCCTAACTATTAATTTACTGAAGTTTTATTGTTATTATAGTTTCTATGAAAATTTATGTTCATGACTAGGTAAAGATTTTCACATTGAATTTAAATCTGTTTTAGGTTTTCTTCTTGAGCATTCAATTATATCTGAATCAGTTTCCATAGTTATTCGATTTATTCGGTAAGAAATTATCCAAACACCCTATAGTAAAAGTGAAATAAATTAACGGGGACCTTACGAAGTTGCAAGTCTGTTGCCTCTTCGCCTTGCAAGTTATTTTATGGGCCCATATCTTGGTATGCGATCTCTGACTATTTTCTGCATACGCTAGGTAAGCGATATTTATAGGTAATATAGAGTTAAGCTGTAACTAACTTCAAATGTGTTTGAGTTGCACATTCAAAACATTGCGTTTCGAAAAATTTTTAAGCTAAAGAAGAAGCACCTACACTAAATTTAAATGAAAAAATAAAAACTGTCGTAGTGTCTCAAGCACAAACTTTAAGCTTCCATCGGAAATAAACAAAATCTAACTGTCAGAAGTTTTATAAAAATAATGAGTAAATTAATATACATGCCTATTTTATGATTTTTTGCCCAGTCAATCCTAGCGGTCAAAAAGTATAGGAAAAATACTTAAGTTTATTCTTTAAATAGCATTTAAAGCCTTCGCTAAAGTGACGTCTGTCTGTTTACTAAAGAGACGAGTTGACTTGATGACTTACTCTCCGAATATTTGTAGACAAACATTCCAGCATATCAAAACGAAGGTTAACGTTGCTGGAAGTAATTTAACTCCAGAATAAAACGCTGAGACGCTGTGTTAGGTGATTGAAACGCCCATTTAATGCTTTATATTGTTTTTAAATTCGGTTTTATACAGTCCAAGAGTGTAAGATAAAATGTGCAAGGAATTTAGAATTAGGTCCAAAATATCATTTTTTAAATTACATAGGTGGGGTAAGACTATGTTATAATATGCGTTATGTTGACATATGAGTATAACACGCAAAAAAGTACCTATCATCCGATTTATTAAACGTTTAGATTTCCTAGATAAAGTGTTACAAATACGTAGATAGTTTTCTACTTTGACTGGCACGATTAATGTACAGAATCAATGATGAATTCAAAACTTTCGTAGCTAGTTATCGAATGGTTCATCAAGTCCTGCTGTATATGTTATTTAAACTGAGTAAAATAAAAAAGTAAATTGTATTAAATCGTTTATCTTAATCACACAATTTGATTTGTTGTCTTTTAATAAAATATATTTCTCAAAGCAACCATCTTGATGTATTCTGATGTTCCATTTGAAAGTGATTCACATTTTGCTTGCAATTTTCGTTACACTTAAGGGCCCTACTTATTAGAGCGAACGGCGATTTGCTAAGCAGTCTAAATACTGGTAGGTTCTAACTGTACTGTGGCGGATGGCGTGTAGTTTTTACTGCGTGCCCCTGATCAGGCTTTGTTTTCGAATGAGTCACGTGTTCGTCGTATTTATAAACTTATAGCTCTCATGCATTCCACGTTTCATTTAGTTTCATCCATTCATTTGTGACAAAGTAGTGACCGCCGTTTCGTGATTTTCGGCTTCTTTCATTATCATTTTAATGTACACTCGTTGTCACAATTCACAATTAACTGAGCAATCTTGACCCTTCACGGCATATTTTTAAAGTGCATGGACAGTCATTAACTTTGTTGACTTCAAAATGTGTGACGAGTTTGCATGATGTATGTTCAAATACCTCAAATACGTCACAACTATGTATGTAGCAAGCAAGGATCAATTCTACAGCACAAAATAAGCAAATTAATTATTATTATAAATGATAAGATTTGTTAAGATACGTTAAGTGTAGCAATTTTTACTAATTTTAAAGTAAGAAACAACTTTTTTTAATATTACTATTGAAATTACACAATAAAATAATATTTTCATTTATTAACAAGTCACAATAATGATGTGTATAATATGAGTATTCTATACTACCTGTGTTATTGCGAATGGCGCTTGGTTTTAGGTCATTTTGGCATTCACTTTCATTATTGCTCACAACAGTCACAACATCAACATGTTGTTATTTAATCAACCGTCTTCAAAAAAGGAGGAGGTTCTCAATTTGACTGTATGCTTTTTATAATGTTTGTTACCTCAGAACTTCCCATTGGGTGAATCGATTTTGATGATTTTTTTATTAGTTAAAAGCTGATGCTTACCGATTGGTCCCATTTTAATTTGGGCCAGCTCTGACAATAACATACATGAGGAAACTATAAATCTTAAAGCATTAAGCAGTGTACGACAAATAACTCAATATCACGCCAACCGATTACGGTAATAATTTTTTCTGCCCTCCGGCTTGCAAACAGCACTTTTCCGGCCGCTGCGCTAAACTAAAGGTGCGTTCAAACCAAAAGAGCATTCGCTGCTCTATCCCCCGTTCTACGAAATCAACCAATCACGTTTTGTGTAACGATCGAATTTCGTAGAGTGGGGGGTTAAAATAGCGAATGCTCTTTTGGTTTGAATTGAACGCACCTTTAGTTGCCGCCTGCCGGCACCGTTGAGCAGAAAAATAATATACACACCTCGGCCGTTAAATGGGAAAGCCTCGGATCAATTACACTTCGTCCGAGACATTTCTCACTTAAACGGCCTTGGCAATCTACTATTTTAACCAACACGTAAGAATAAACCGAGATGGCCCCGTTATCACCAAGTTTGGGTCTGACGATGGGATCTTGAAGAAATCGGTTGAAGTCGTTTTTTTTTATTTGGTGATTCTTTTTCATGTGCTGATTGTTTAACTAAATAATGACAAATATTTCGTCAAACAATTAACACTATAAGTAGACTGAAATGGGTAAGTTTTATTCCATTTAAAAAATGTTTCGTGATCAGTGGTCACTAATTTCCGAATAAATACGTGGCAGTGGTACCTAAGCTGTTTTTATTCCTATTTAAAAGCTTAT
>JALPQI010015197.1:0-28110 GCA_025490895.1 Thaumatotibia leucotreta
AAGTTGTTAATGATGGCGAAAAATAATGTATCTCGACCTCTAATAATGATTTAAGCATTTCTAGATTATGACAGATACGAGGAGGCCCAGAGAGAAATTTTCTTTCATATTAGGGAGGACAAATCGTAATCTTACAGTTAAAATACAATTAATGACGAAAATAATTTCTCCTGAGCTATCCAGCAGCAGTGAAGCTAATTAACGCGTAAGGTCTAACAGACATTAAATTCATGTTCAACTTATGGTTACCGCATTTTTACGCCAGGAAAATACTGTCAGGGCCTTGAACCAGGGCTCAAAAAGCGAGCATTGGTATAGTCACATGTAAATCGTTGAACATAAACTAAACATCTTATTGATGGAGCGTTGGACGATCAGCACATACCGCGAGCGAATGGTGCCAGGTTAGTTGTCCCTTTGCTACTCGTCATGCGAGACAAGGCACGCAACAAAGTTGACAATTTTATTTTAAAGGGTAGTCATTGGTATCTGACCGTACTGTTAGAAAGGGAAGAGTGCAGTAAGAAAGGATCAGAGAAGACCGCAGCCATCAATGGCCAAGTATTTGATACACATGGTTTTATTGATTTTGCAGACGATACAATCATTTTCATCAAACAAATTGGGCGAAGCAACTTTTAGAACCCTTTTGTTTACTACATAACCGCAACCAGTCGAATTACTATAAGTGCAATTCCGTACTTGAACCGTACCGGTAATTTTCGAAGAGTATCTATCCGCGATTAAGTTCCGTTTCATTAGTAATAAAAATAATAACATTACGAGGAACTGGTAACTTACTTTACGCTCTGCCGTGGAATAACTAGATACTTCATAAAACCATATGTATCGTTTATTGAGTTGGAATAGGACATGTAGATAGGGTCAGATATTTCTGGACTTGACATTAAACACACTTTTCAGAGTAGCACATTAAATTTAAGCTGATGAGAAGCTTTAAGTACATATATTGACTTACTATAATAAAAAAGTTTTTATTCATTAAAAGGACGTTAAAACTGTGTTCAACTTCTTCACTATAAAAAGCTTAACAACTAGAAAACATTCACACCCCATGCAATATACGTAATGAAAGTTAGTGCTCAAAAGTGAATAAATAGCAAAAGCATGGAACATAGATTAAAATACAAAGTACATATATATTCTAATGGTAAAAAGTATTGAACAATAGTTATTTGTAATACAGATTGTTTATAATGAGAGAAACAACAAACTAAATCCATATACAGACTATTTATAAAATCTATTTTCCTATTTTCTAGCGACTAGATAAAATAATAAATTTTTATTTATATTAATAAATTTGCTTTACCTTACAAAACGCCACGTTGAGTTTTATCTTAACATCTATTTCCGATACAGTAGCTTACTAAAATCAATATACAGTTAAATATATACATCTACACATGTAGGTAACTAGGTAAATATTCCTACCTAAATACTGTAACATTGGTAAAGTTTGCTAAAAATGTAAGGCACCGATTATTGTACAATTTACAATTATGTAATAAACATTCATTCGATTCATGCGTAACCTAGTACAGGTTCATAGAGCATATCTTGTTAAATATACTTTTAACTGCTATTTTCTTCTATGTTCGAATAATAACATCTACCATATCAATTTAAAAAAATATTATGATGTACTGACATAATTCTAAGTCTAAGCAAATTAATACATTTGCTGTGAACAACACGTATTTGTTCTTGTTTTTATAAGGTTTTTATAAGTCAAATACTGGTCTATTTAATCGCAAGTGTACACTTAAGCACTTGGTATAATGATCACAAGATACAACAGAAAACGAGGCATCATCGAGTACCCGAATCATATTGAACCATTAATGTTGTAATGAACAAATAGTGTTTTGTTCTATCTATAGAAAAACTCGCAGCAATATTTTGCGACCAACCCAGAAATTTTAGTTGAATATTTCTCGTACTAATTATCCGGTAAGTCAGTTAAATCAATTAGATCCGTTTACTTCAAGATGTCGATTTCTGGAAACGTTCTAAAGGACTAACACATTTATGAAACTTGCCTAAACGAACAGGGTTTTAAAATACTATTTAGCTCTAAACAGAACACATCCTCGTTACAACTTTCTAGCATAGTAAATCATACCTGAGAAATATAAGTCAACCTCATAAATAAACGACAGCGAACACACATTTTTGATCTTTTGTCCAGCATTTTTTCAGGTTTCACTTTTGACTTCTTCTATTCTTATTGTACTTTCAAAAGCAAAAGAAACGGGGGTGACTTACATAAGAAAATTCCAGACACAGAATACATGTATTTTAGCACTATAATTATCCATACGGACTACAGAGTATGAAGCAGATTTTGCTTCACTGCCCTTGATAGCAGTCTCAAACCACCCCCAAATTTAACAAGCCTCAGTTTTCGATATGTGAAAATTAACATAATTTACGTACTAGTAAGTACGGCTCTATTTAAACATTAGGGTATTGGGAACTACATGTTCAGGAAGGTATATGCAACTTTACATAACTTACTGGTTAATACAAACTTTTTGTTGTAAACTTGTGTGCACGTGTTCACGTCGTATTTTATTCAGTTTATACAATTCCCTTTTCAACTATGTCTCTAGCTTACCAACATGTCCAATGCTATCTTCAACGTCTTACGTCTATGCCTCTATAGCATCCCTATTGGGTACACCAACACGTTTACATATAAAAAATCTATATCGGATTCACTCTTGGCGTACCACAGTACTGTACACTGTTCTCTACGCACTTACTGTGGGCGATGTGCTTACAACCCAAGTAGGCGCGCCTAAGCGCACTTGTCACTTTGCCCTGATAATCAGTCAATTAGAAGTTTAAACAAAACAATAATGACAATGCAAAATCTTGTAAAATTGTTCTTATTATGTGTGAACTATTATTATTATGCAACTTACTAGTAAATAATATGATTTAAAGGGTTATTTGGGAAGGATTAATACAATGCAACGATGATTTTTTTATAATCAAATGTCAAAGAACCCTTCAAACAATAAAGGTGAAACTGAATATGTATTGCGCATTTTGCTTTTACGCTAATATTATGAAAAGATATTCCAGTTCCAGTTTTTTGCCAAACCGTTGACACCAGCTTGAATGGAAATTCTTTTCGAGAATTGACTAATCCTAGAACCTATATTATTTCACTCCCACAAACTTTCAAACTTTTAAAGAATGGCTATCGAATGAATAATTAATTAGGCTACATTATTTCTTGCAAAACAGTTTAACATTATTGTTATGTCAATTTTGCCTCTAGTTCTGCCACAGTTTGATATATAAATATTATATTTTAATTATGCGTGCACAAAAGCTAATTCGATGGACATTCTTATCAAAAACACGTCTTCTAAAACCTAGATCACACTTTCAGACGCCAAATGATAAATCAATGAAATAAATGTCGCTGTGCGTCGTGATTCAGTTATATAACTGGTTAATAATATCAAAGCAAATGATCGACATAAGAAATATAGTAAAAACATGCTCGATTATCGTAAAAACTTGTCTCACCACACTAACTCCGGATTTGCCCTGTAATGCACAGCATTTTAGTTCTGGAATATCTAAAACTTCTACTAAACCAAAGCACTTCGTACGCTTCAGGAAAAAGCTAGTCTACAAAACAAATAAGTTATTAACCTATTTGAAAGGTATAAATATGTAGTAGACAAGATATCAACTGTCAACATACTAATCATGTATTTAATTTGGTTTTAAAGTAAAGTTGCGCCCTGGTATACTTTTATGAAATACTCCTACAGTTAGCGTTTAGCTTGCATCACGGCGGATTACATTTTTAGGTATGACGAATGCAAACTCCGTGTACTGAACTAAGTTAAAGCAGTTTTTTAGTATCCTTACAGAAAACTTTGATAAATAATAATAAAAAATAACATTGGTTATCTCTCATTATAAATATTATACACGTACTTAAATAGACACTTAAATATTATACTGTGATCTTAATAAATAAGAGAAAGTAATTAATAAACCCAAACCAACATATAAATAATTAGGATTTGCAATCTTTATGCAGTATAACAACTACATCAGGTTCCTAATAAAAAAAAAGCATTTGTTAGACTTTATAAAGATTGCAAAAGAAAATACTACGTGACTCCCCACAATACCATTCTAATGGATTCAGGCACAACGCCTTGCTTCATTAACAACATAGAGAATGAAATAATATTCTATACGCATGTCCAATCTTGTTCCAATGATATTATAATCTATTAAACATTTACTTTCCTTACAATATACAGTAAATGCCTGAAGACACAATTGAGTCAATCTCATTTTGTGTAATGTGTTTTATTGTCATTCACTAACTTAACTTTTGCGTATCGATACATACTTCATTCCCTATTACAGATATAACCAAAATAAATACATAAACCAATTTCCCAACAAACATAACCATCGGGGTTTCTGAAATACAACTGGAACTATTTTCACTTCTAAATAAAAACCACAAAATTATTTTCAGTTTTAACTACCATGAGATTACCCACCGAAATGAATTATTCGTCTATCTATAACAGTATTCCAGTTATATAACAACGCCCCAGAGAACCAATTCTAGATGCCATAGAGTTCCCTGTGTACATATACATGCATAAATAATAGTTAATTGCTGACAAAATAAATGTCCATTAACCTCGAACTCTATGGCAGTTAGACTGGGACTCACCACACCACAAATGAGAAGAGATAGAGCAGGACTTTTTGTGCGTGGTGCGCGAAAGTGCGCGCGGCGTGCGCGAATATATTTACCTTCAAGGGTACGGGCGGGACCTCCAGGTGGTAGCCGATGTCGCACAGGTTGCGCAGGAGCAATACACCTGCAATGGCAAGTTCAACGTGTCCAGCTAAAGATTTTTGTCAAAGAAACTATAGGCCTAAAGCAAACTTCGATAATCGTAAATTTCTAGCATCTTCGTCACTACAACGAAGGCGTCATCAGAGTGCCAGAGACAGTAAATTACATTTATCGCAGTAAATTATGATAGCCTATGGTATTTGTCTATGAAAATCATAAAAAATTCTAGTTATTGTCAGCCTCCGCAGCTTAGTCGGTAGTGACCCTGCCTATTAAGCTGGAGGTTCCGGGTTCGAATCCCGGCGAGGGCTTTATTTGTGTATTTATTTATCACAAATATTTGATCCTTGATCATGGCTGTCTTACGTATTTAAGTATCTATTATATATGTCGCAGGCGGATTGTATAATCCGCCGTATTACAATACGACTAGCCGGATTACAAAACAGCCCTGTTTTGTAATACGGCGGATTGACGATTAGCCGGATTGTCATTCCGATACGTTCTTCAATATGGCGGCCCACGTTTAGCCGTATTGAAAAACTATTCCGATTGTAGGGTGACCATCTCACCATACTTACAAAATAAAACAATGTGGAAATTGCAACATTTTTACTTAAAAAGAAGAAATCGAACAAAGATAATCTTCTTAATTGTTAAGTAACAAACATTAGGTACTTATTTATGGTAGGTATCAGTTATTTTTAAATTACAATTCACAAGATACCGCCATCAAAAAACATGCTTTATTAATAAATATGATTAAAAAAGGTTATTGTAGTAAGATTTTTCTTATTAAAAATGTTACATTTACATTTTTAATAAGAAAAATCTTACTACAATAACCTTTTTAATCATATTTATTAATATAGCATATTGCATTTTATCACGCCCACCGTGCCCACCTTGTGAATTTCCATCAAAGTATCGAAATACTGTTCCGTGGGTATTACTCGAACAGTAGTAATAGACGTTCGAATATGGTCCACTCCGCACCGCGAACTTGGTCCGCTCCGTACTTGCGCTCGACTCGCCACACCATCGCACCGTTCAAAAACGGTCCAGTGCTTTTCGTGCTACTAGACAGTGATCATGTCGATATGCCTCCGATTTTATCCAAAAAAGCTAAAATCGCGTTAGTTTTGGCAACCATTGTCGCTACAACACCAATTAATAAACAGAAAGAAAAGAATGGGCAAAATGTTATTTAAAAGACAGAGAGTCGGTGCGGAGAGGACCAAATTCGAACGTCTGTTAATACTTGTAGGGTCTTCTGGTTTACTTTTTTTAAAGATTAAATCAAATTCACCGCGTATTTATTATACCAGTAATATTGGGTAGCATTCCGCCGAACACCGTCATTCATGGCTACTTTGGCGGATTTTATGTGATCTATAACCTCAATAACTCTCTCTTTGGTCCAGGGTTTTTGTAACGTTCCGCTTTGAGAATTATAGAAGTTGCTTAGTTGTTCATCAAAGTTTTTCTTAAATTCACTGTTTTCGCACATATTTAACACTTTTTCGTCGTTTATTCCACCATTGACTTTGTAAATTCACAACAACACTCCCGGCAAACGACGCCATTTTTGTTGTTATGACAGGCAACGCCGCGAGTGTCAGAAATGGGAACCAAAAACTGACAAAGCGACGGCTCATGACTCGCCGTATTACAATATGGCTAGCCGCATTGAATAACGTTTGGTGTCGAACACAATCCGCCTGATTTTCATTTAGCCGTATTCAATCCGGCTAGTCTTCAATCCGCCGTATTACAAAACAGGGCTGTTTTGTAATCCGGCTAGGCGTATTGTAATACGGCGGATTATACAATCCGCCTTCGACATATATATCGTCGCCTGGTACCCACATCACAAGCCTTAATTGAGCTTACCGTGGGACTAGGTCGATTTGTTTAAGATGTCCCAAGACATTTATTATTTATTTATTTATTGTCGCTGTCGTTAGAATGACTTGGAGCAACAAAATCATTACTGGACGATCACACCAAATTGTCCTCATTGTCTCGTAATACCTGTTCCTTCAGGTCTGAGCAGACAGTTGACAGTCAGCCATGCTCGTCGCTCCGCATAGCAAAGAAACACTAACATCGATCAATTTAAGTACGGAAACAATGCCACCTTTCAAATTATTCTAGATTAATGCTGACACCGTCATAAGCCTTAGGAACGGGTTTAAGGTATTCAGAACTCGGATAGTTATATGATGAATATTTTTAATCAGAAACTTTAGATTGAGTTTCAGATTAAAAATATTAGAACATAGAACTTTAGTTCTATGTTTAAAAAAAAAAAATCCTTTTCTTTTTTTTAAGAGTTATTTTAATTGGCCTCTGGGCAGTTAGAAGAAGTCCTTTTGAAATCACGCTCCTAAATAATCTTATATCAGGATGCTTAACCAAGTTGCCAATCGCTAATGCTTAGTAGCGTATCGTAGTTTTCCCTCTCTGTCACTCTTTCATATTAGTGCGCCAAAGACAGTTAGCTGCCTTTCATTTACGATTGACGATTAACCCCCTTATTCATAAACGTCTGTTAACTTAATAAGCCGCTAATAATTGTTTGTCCCTTTCGGTCTTAACAATGTGTCCATAAGAGCAAAAGGGACAAACAATTATTAGCGGCTTGTTAAATTAGCAGACGTTTATGAAGAAGGGGGTAAGCGTTTAGCGATTGGCAACTTGTCTAAGCACCCAGTTGTCCTTACCCGCTTCTCTGTTGGCGCCGTACCGCGTCTCCCACGCGTCAAACAGCCGGTTGTAGTACCGCGGCCCGGTGAGGTAGTTGAGGTAGTGGTGTGTGTTCTTCGTGGGGAATATCCGTTCCATGTCGCACGATTGTGTGAGCTCGTCTTCCGCCTGGATGAGTCGCGCGAGGGTCTATATTGGTGTGGTTTTGATGGAACAAGTCCAACCACACTCCTACATAATCCTGCATCAGTTGACCTTACCCGCTTCTCTGTTGGCGCCGTACCGCGTCTCCCACGCGTCAAACAGCCGGTTGTAGTACCGCGGCCCGGTGAGGTAGTTGAGGTAGTGGTGCGTGTTCTTCGTGGGGAATATCCGTTCCATGTCGCACGATTGTGTGAGCTCGTCTTCCGCTTGGATAAGGAGTCGCGCGAGGGTCTATATTGGTTTTGATGGAACAATAAGTCCAACCACACTCCTACATAATCCTACATCAGTTGTCCTTACCCGCTTCTCTGTTGGCGCCGTACCGCGTCTCCCACGCGTCAAACAGCCGGTTGTAGTACCGCGGCCCGGTGAGGTAGTTGAGGTAGTGGTGAGTGTTCTTCGTCGGGAATATCCGTTCCATGTCGCACGATTGTGTGAGCTCGTCTTCCGACTGGATGAGGAGTCGCGGGAGGGTCTATATTGGTGTGTTTTTGATGGAACAATAAGTCCAACCACACTCCTACATCAGTTGACCTTACCCGCTTCTCTGTTGGCGCCGTAGCGCGTCTCCCACGCGTCAAACAGCCGGTTGTAGTACCGCGGCCCGGTGAGGTAGTTGAGGTAGTGGTGAGTGTTCTTCGTGGGGAATATCCGTTCCATGTCGCACGATTGTGTGAGCTCGTCTTCCGCTTGGATGAGGTGTCGCGCGAGGGTCTATATTGGTGTGGTTTTGATGGAACAATAAGTCCAACCACACTCCTACATCAGTTGACCTTACCCGCTTCTCTGTTGGCGCCGTAGCGCGTCTCCCACGCGTCAAACAGCCGGTTGTAGTACCGCGGCCCGGTGAGGTAGTTGAGGTAGTGGTGCGTGTTCTTCGTGGGGAATATCCGTTCCATGTCGCACGATTGTGTGAGCTCGTCTTCCGCCTGGTTGAAGAGTCGCACGAGGGTGTATATTGGTGTGGTTTTGATGGAACAAGTTCAACCACACTCCTACATAATCCTACATCAGTTGACCTTACCCGCTTCTCTGTTGGCACCGTACCGCGTCTCCCACGCGTCAAACAGCCGGTTGTAGTACCGCGGCCCGGTGAGGTAGTTGAGGTAGTGGTGTGTGTTCTTCGTGGGGAATATCCGTTCCATGTCGCACGATTGTGTGAGCTCGTCTTCCGCCTGGTTGAAGAGTCGCACGAGGGTGTATATTGGTGTGGTTTTGATGGAACAAGTTCAACCACACTCCTACATAATCCTACATCAGTTGACCTTACCCGCTTCTCTGTTGGCGCCGTATCGCGTCTCCCACGCGTCAAACAGCCGGTTGTAGTACCGCGGCCCGATGAGGTAGTTGAGGTAGTGGTGTGTGTTCTTCGTGGGGAATATCCGTTCCATGTCGCACGATTGTGTGAGCTCGTCTTCCGACTGGATGAGGAGTCGCGGGAGGGTCTATATTGGTGTGTTTTTGATGGAACAATAAGTCCAACCACACTCCTACATCAGTTGACCTTACCCGCTTCTCTGTTGGCGCCGTAGCGCGTCTCCCACGCGTCAAACAGCCGGTTGTAGTACCGCGGCCCGGTGAGGTAGTTGAGGTAGTGGTGAGTGTTCTTCGTGGGGAATATCCGTTCCATGTCGCACGATTGTGTGAGCTCGTCTTCCGCTTGGATGAGGTGTCGCGCGAGGGTCTATATTGGTGTGGTTTTGATGGAACAATAAGTCCAACCACACTCCTACATAATCCTACATCAGTTGACCTTACCCGCTTCTCTGTTGGCGCCGTACCGCGTCTCCCACGCGTCAAACAGCCGGTTGTAGTACCGCGGCCCGGTGAGGTAGTTGAGGTAGTGGTGCGTGTTCTTCGTGGGGAATATCCGTTCCATGTCGCACGATTGTGTGAGCTCGTCTTCCGCCTGGTTGAAGAGTCGCACGAGGGTGTATATTGGTGTGGTTTTGATGGAACAAGTTCAACCACACTCCTACATAATCCTACATCAGTTGACCTTACCCGCTTCTCTGTTGGCGCCGTATCGCGTCTCCCACGCGTCAAACAGCCGGTTGTAGTACCGCGGCCCGATGAGGTAGTTGAGGTAGTGGTGCGTGTTCTTCGTGGGGAATATCCGTTCCATGTCGCACGATTGTGTGAGCTCGTCTTCCGCTTGGATAAGGAGTCGCGCGAGGGTCTATATTGGTTTTGATGGAACAATAAGTCCAACCACACTCCTACATAATCCTACATCAGTTGTCCTTACCCGCTTCTCTGTTGGCGCCGTACCGCGTCTCCCACGCGTCAAACAGCCGGTTGTAGTACCGCGGCCCGGTGAGGTAGTTGAGGTAGTGGTGAGTGTTCTTCGTGGGGAATATCCGTTCCATGTCGCACGATTGTGTGAGCTCGTCTTCCGCTTGGATGAGGTGTCGCGCGAGGGTCTTTATTGGTGTGGTTTTGATGGAACAAATCCAACCACACTCCTACATAATCCTACATCAGTTACACTTACCCGCTTCTCTGTTGGCGCCGTACCGCGTCTCCCACGCGTCAAACAGCCGGTTGTAGTACCGCGGCCCGGTGAGGTAGTTGAGGTAGTGGTGCGTGTTCTTCGTGGGGAATATCCGTTCCATGTCGCACGATTGTGTCAGCTCGTCTTCCGCTTGGATGAGGTGTCGCACGTCGTCCGGCGTCAGCGTGGAGAGGATGTCGCGTAAGTACTGGAAAATAGTTTCGATATGGATATGAGTTTGAAAAGGTAACCACTTTTCTTGTGTATTCTGTTCCTGTAAACTTCAATGGATATACTATAAAATACATTCATATAATTAACGATCTTACAAAATGTTATTAAATTAATCATTGCGATATTTGTTTCTCCATGTAAATTGTGATTTAGCCTATCAAAATGCCCCTGGCAGCTGGCACAAACTAGTCGCTGAAGTTATAATACAACCTTAACCTTTTAGACGTCATATCTCGAAATGTGACATAGACGTCAATATCTCTACTAACGAACAACAAAAATAAACCTTTAGGCTTAGCACAGGATTAGTGCGACAATAATTATATCGCCGCGAGATAGACTATCCATCCCTCTTTTGGGTGTTTCTATGCGATTTTTTAAGGGTTTTTATTGTTCATTACCATCACCACTTTATTTTCCGTTTTATAAAGCAAACGAGGCTATTATACCAGAATAGCAGACAAACATGCGTCTGCTACAAGATAACCGAAAATGACTCCACTATTTATACGCAAGTTCGTCAATAATTTAGGAATGGTAATGACTTGATTGGTGCGACAGAATAATCGAATAGAACTACCCTTTTATTCATATAGTTGGTAAAAGATGGAAAATCGACAGCAGCGACATACTGACATACCAATCATGTGCTAAGCGTACTTATCTATCAACAAGACAGTTACTTTGTCAGCATACTCGATGACCACTTGAGTGGCTGCTGGCGCGGTACTCATGACAACACACGGCCACTTTAATGGTCAAAGTCCAAATTGCATGGAACGGGATACGGGACAAGGCCTCCGAAGGGTGAAAAGATATGCAATAAAATTAAAACAATAATCTTACCAACTCCCTTTCTTCCATGTTAGTGTAAATAATATGCTTGTCTCTCTCTTCTTTAGATAAGTACACCGTGTATAATCTGCTGTCGTAAGGTAATCCACCCTAAAAACAAATAATACATAAATATAATTATACATTGTAGTATAGATCAACGTTTGTATTGATTCGAGTATTAATTCATTCATTCGTTTTCTGGTACTAGGCAAAGAAATGAAGTAGAATTTGAAACAAGGGGTTCATGACCATGGGAACATTATAAAATCACGTTGAGGCGATTGAGCAAAATATGAGCATGGATTCGCGTTACATTAATATGTCTCTGTCTATCCCTCATCACCATTCTGGCTTCATGTCAAATTCGTTCACCGTGCAAGTGAAAGAAAAAGAAAGAAAGAAAGAAAGAAAAAATATTTATTTGTGACACATATGACTTTACAATATACACATTTAAAAGGACAAAAACAAATTATGCCACAAAACGGTCCCCAATTCAGCATAAAGCTGGGGCCTGTAATTACAGCCCAGCGCTGGTCTTCCATTGGGGCCGTTTGTGAGGTCACGCACGTCAGACACTTATTCTAATACACATACTTACATACATAAATTAAATACAGAAATGGAAACAGAATATTATACAATACAATAACATACATAAGATACACTGAAACGTCGCTCGCACAGTTAAATTATAATTTTGGAACGCATCCCCAATAATGACACTGACATTAGTGACATTTGACGGCCAGCATGGTCGGTTCTGCTCACGGGGTTCACATAATAATAGCACTTAAATTATTACAAGATCATGGGTCATCTATATTTGTGACAAAACAATAAAATGATTGATGACCTATATTATTACATTAAATATTTACTTACACTAAACAAAACTACAAATATGTGAGGTGCGAAGAATGCGTGCCAACTGAATAAAATGAGCAGCTACTTATACTACATAATATCTCGCTGGACATGGATGGAGCATAACAGAAAGGTGAGTACAATTAAATTATAAATATCCTAATCTACAACAATTTTCTTTTAAGATACAATTCTAATAATTCAAACAAAAGTTTCAAATTCTCTCCTCAAATACAGCTTGTGTCATGCTTGAAGGGCTCCTGCCCTAGCTGGTGTTGGAGCATAAAGGTTTTTAGTTTAAATTTAAACGATTTGACGGTTTGCAGGCTCCTGATCGGCGGGGGTATGGTGTTCCAACACTTTGACGCTGCATAGCGGAAGCTACCTCGAAAAGCTGCCGAGGCATGCCTGGGTGTCAACAAGTGGATGGTCGAGTTCCGTCTTCCGTGTGACCTAGCGCAAGACAACTTGTCAAAAAGATATGGTGGAGACTTGTGTTTTATTACGCCAAAAACAATACAAGCCAGATGTAGCTTACGACGATGGTGCATTTTCAAGAGCTTATGTTTATTTAAAAATGGTGTGACATGGGCCCTCAACGGAATGGAGAAACAGAAGCGAGCACAAGCATTTTGAATTCGTTGAACAAGTCTTTTCGTTTTTGCTAAAAGGCGCGGGCCAAACACTACATCTGCATAGTTCAGCCTGGAAATAATCAGTGATTCTACTAAATTAATACGCATATCTGTACTAATAAATGGCTTAATTCTATACAAAATCTTAAGTTTATAGAAACAGCTGCTAACAGAACTAGCAATGTGCTTCTCGTAGCGGAGATCACTGTCCAGTAAGAGACCCAAGTTTCGTGCTTCATATACTCGATCTATGGGTCGATCTCTTAACATAATATTGCAAGTAGGGTTAAGATCAGCCAACCTCTGCTTAGTACCAAAGACCATGTACTTTGTTTTATCAGGATTAAGAACCAAGCAGTTATTTTCGGCCCAGGACGCTATTAGTGAAAGATCCTGGTTAAGTTTTGCTATTGCATTGTCAACTTCTGCCGGTTTGCAGGAGATATATACTTGTATATCATCCGCATAGATGTGATATTTGCAATGTGTGATGTGGGACCCTACATCAGCGGTATATAATATAAACAGAATCGGGCCGATCACCGACCCCTGCGGAACGCCTCTGTGGAGATGTGCTTTATCTGAATTACTTGAGGAACCGTCACTGTAACTTAGTTTCACATACTGATATCGGTAACTCAGATAACTGTCAAACCATTTTAGCGTGGCACTATCAAATCCATAATAACTTAATTTAGACAGTAGCAAGTCAATACTAAGACAATCAAATGCCCTGGAAAAGTCTAGAAGTACCAGAAAAGTACACATTCCCTGATCCTGAGCATTCAAGATATTGTCTGTGACATCAAGTAAAGCAGTTACTGTGCCTCGTCCCTTTCTAAAACCTGACTGGGCATCTGGCAGTATATTGTTACTTTCAAGGTAAGCATTTAGTTGAGAACACACAGCCTTTTCCAAAATTTTTGAGAGACATGGCAAGATGCTTATAGCTCGTAGATCTTTCAACTCTGTAGGATTTGTGATTTTTGGCAGTGGCTGTACTATTGCTAACTTCCATTGGTCAGGAAATGTAGATGTAATAATAGACTGATTTACCATGTCTTTAATAACCTCTATAGAATATGGAAAAGTTGACATTAACATGGTTAGATTAATTCCATCGCAGCCTTCAGCATTTGATTTCAGTGATCTAACAATTTTTATTAAATGATCTAAGCTAATTGGTTGTAGATGAAATGTGCTATCACAGTATCTATTAAATTCATAAAAAGTTAGGTACGATATAGTTATTTTTGAGTTACCAGGTACGTTTAAAAAATGATTATTTATAATTGCCGGATCGTTAAATGAAGAAGGTAATTCAGTAACCTTTCTAGGTGTCAGAGTACTTTTAAGGTTTTTCCACAATGATTTTGGTTCATGAATTTTGTTGTTTATGTTTTGCTTGAACTAACATGCTTTTTCTGAGTACAAGGCTTTGATGACGACAGACTTCAGGTCTTTGTAATACTTCTTTTTAACTTCACAGTGGCTTCTGTGGTAGTCTGCTGCTGCTTTGTCACGCAGTCGCATCATTGATTTGATTGTGTCAGTGATCCACGGGTAAGAGCGTTCTTTAATTCTTACTGACTTAACTGGTGCGTGTAAATCAAACAAACTAATAATAACCGAGTTGAACGCTGTCACCATGTCATTAACATCCGTTAACCGTGATATGAAGTCCCATCTCACACCTTGCAAATCTGAGTTAAAGCTTTCCATATTAATATTTTTTATAGGCCTGAAAGATACTTGAAATGGCTTTACTTTCTCAAATTTGATATTAAATTCACAAACTACAAAACAATGCCCGTAGAGCGAACCCACGTGATCCACACTTATTTGTTTTGCTCGCAAATCTGTACATACTATGTCTATTAGGGTCTGGCTTGTATCAGTGAAATGAGTTGGTTGTAACACTAATTGCGACAATTGAAAACATGTTAAGAAATTTTTTAATTTAGCTACTTTTATGTCATTACCTAATAAATTAATATTGAAATCTCCTAGTATAATTATATGATCAAATTCAGGAATCGAACTAACTGTATCTGAAATGGCGTCGAAGAATAAATCAGTGTCCATCCAAGGCGGCCTATATGCGGTTCCAACTACAAGCTTCTTTCCGTTGAGGGTCAAGGTCAGCCACATTTGCTCGACGCTACCATGTATCGGGTCGACAGGGTGACACCAAGTGCGTACGTTCACTCCACGCTTAATATAAAAGCCAACTCCCCCACCGCGCGATCGCGTACTTTGTGGTCGAGGTGTATGACGCAACCTGTACCCGGGGACTACTGGCGCCCTCTCGTCCTGTCCAGGACGCAACCACGTCTCGTTGACAGCCAGGACGTCGACATCCCACCGAACAACCGCCGCAATGAAGTCGTCATGGTTCGTGCCTAAGGAGCCCGCGTTGTACAAACTTATCTTAAGTGCCTTATAATATATAATTTAATATGTAATAATAATATATAGTAACTAAGTATAATTTTAGACCAAAGCTGATGATTTAATTGATTGATATATAGAAAATTAGATTGAAACTTTTGTGAATTAAGCATAAATAAATTAGAACTATATCTGTCAAACCAGTTATCATGACAAATAATATTTTTTGTTGCCCCTAAAAAGAAGTAGTAGTACGGATGTAGTAGTTGAAAAAAATATACTCTATTAAAAAGTTTAAAATAATAGTTTAAAAATATACATAAATTACAGTGCCCTAAAACTAACGCCAATAGCACTTTTCCGACACGAACGTGACTCAGCAACCAGCCGGACCGGGAAAAACCTTGCCGATGTCAGCCTCCGTCCGTATGCGGTGCGCGGGACAGTCTTTGTCGCGTCGCACGTAGACTCGCCCGTCCTTCGTCCAATGGTAACGCCATTCCGACCGTCTACACTCCTGCCGAGCTAGGTAAAAGAGCGACCTGTTCTGTCTCGTGAGTCGCTCATTCACGTAGAATCTGGCCGGGCCGCCCTGCAGGCCGAAGTCCTGTGTGTCCGCCCCGCGCCGCACGCGCGCCGCCCGTAGCAGGTCCGCACGCGGCCCGCGCCTCGCCAGGCGCACGACGAGCGGCCGCGAGCGCCCAGCGGCACCCTCCGCGTCACCCGCCGGGCTGCGCTCCCCCGCCGCGACCTCCCGCTGGCGGCGCGCGCCCACCCGCTCCGCGAACACTATGTCGCGGGAGTCGAGCTCGACGCCGAGCTTCGTGGCGACTAGGCAGACCAAGTGTGATGCGGACTCGGCCGGCTGCTCCGGGATTCCTGTGATCTCCACGTCGCCGAGGAGGAGGTCCTGCTCGCGGTCGGAGAGTTGTACTTTCAAGGCGGCGACGGTCGCCGCCAACTCGCCGTCGGCGGTGGCCACGGGCCGCTCCTCGAGACGCCTGACCCTCTCCTCGACGGCGTCGAGGCGGCCGGCGATACTCCCGATCAGGCCGTTCAGCCCCGCCACCTCGCGGCGCAGACCGACGACCTCGTCGCGCACGGAGGCGAAGTCGACCCGTAGCAAGCGCAACTGTCCGGCGATGTCGAGCGGCACGTCGTCCTCGCAGGCCCCGCTGGCCTTCACCGGCGTGTCGGTGTTGTCATGCCGAGGGGCCGCCGCCTTGCATACTGGACATACCCAGTTAGGGCTGACACGGGCATTGATCCCCAGCCCTACACAGGTTTTGTGGTATACAAGGTTGCAGTTACACTTAGCGACACCTGTCGCCCCCAGCGGTTTACCGCAAGCCGCTGCACAGCTAACCATTTTCCTCACGATTGATCGACACAACACCAGATAGTTTATAAGATTGCCGAGAGATGGCGCAAATGTCAATGCCAGACTGCGAAATTACAGTAAATGTAGTAAGTAGGAAAAACTGTAATGAGCAATTTAGATTTTTAATTAAATGTCGATTAAACTAATTTTGTAAATATTTATATCCACTGATATTATTAAAATAGTCAGCTGTTAAATGTTTGTTTATTTCCCACGCCTACCCACTATACGAAAAAGTCACACAATGATACTGGCTAAATAAACCCCATCAAACGGCGTTAGCACAACACGTAGCGAGCTGCGCACACTCTCACAACTTCACAGCGTAACAATAAACACACCGAATACTTATATTACGGCAAACTATCAAACTATACGGGATAGTGATAAAAAAAAGCACGAGCTTGTCAGTGTATGTTACCGTCCGTGACGTCACCCATTACAAGTGGCGCGTCTTTGGAATGGACTCCCCTTTAGCATCAAAAATTCTCCAAGTAAATTTATATTTAAGAAATCCTTACGTGCTCTCATTGCTAGCGGCATGAAGGATTGTTAGTTTTTCTGTTTTAGTTGATTTCATCGGTTATAATATTAATATGTATTTTAATGTATGTATGTAGTTAGTTCGTGTATATATTTGTGTAGGTATATATGTAGGTATAGATATGATATATATGTTTTTGTTAATATTATTTAACTGGATAGATGTAGCACCGCCCACAATCTCTCTGCTTTGCCTTAAGGTTGACTGGTAGAGAATGCATCATGGCATTAAGTTCGCCTTTAGTACGTTAAGTTTTACTTTTGTGCAATAAAGTTTAAATAAATAAATAAACAAGCCAAAGGTTACATGAGATAACAAAATACTGACAATGCCAATGTGAGTACTATGTAGACATACATACATACATCGACTGTGGAATTAGATAAGATTCATACAAAGGCACGATTATTACTAGACTTGGTAGGCACGACTAGGTAATGTATTTGACTCCACTGACAATACTGACCAGCTTGTGCGGGCGGTCCCTGACCAGCATCTCGAGGTTGACCTTGAGCGGCACCTGGAACTGCGCGATGTTGAGTACGGCGCGCACCAGCGGGCCCTTCACGTGGGTGTCCAGGGGAGATGCGCTGTGTAGGCTCGGTGAGATGTTCACCTGGAACACCATGCATGTCAAATTTGGACGTAATTATGCAAAAGAGAACCAACCCACATTGAATAATCCCACAATGTCGTAACAGATGTGCTTACCATAGAAAAAATCAACTGCGAAAGACTCTTGTCACGGGATTCGAACCCGCTTCCTCTGGATTGCCGGTCCAACGTGCTTCCAATTACACCAGACGACCTTCCGTCGATTACAGCGAATTTAGTCAATGGTTGTGAAGCTAATCACTAGCGACATCTGTACTTAATGTTTCGAAGGTACTACAACCTTAAGCCACTCAAAGACACTGTTTCATTCTAATTAACACCTTAAGTCAAAACCAAAAAGTAAATCCTTAAAATGACAAATTCGTGTGGATTGGTTCCTTTTTGCGTAACTACGTCCATTTATAATCAGTTGTCACGAAGGCGAGGACTTTGGTTATTATAAAGCTAATTTGCTATTTGTAATTGCGCTGCGAAGAAACTAATCCCCTTATCACAAGCGCGTCCTAACATAGCAAACCGATAGGTATTGTTTGTCTCTTTTGATCTTATCAATGTGTATAAGACCGAAAGAGACAAACGAAATCGACTTGCCTAGTTAGGAGACGTTTAGGATAAGGGGGTAAAAATACATTTAAGATTGATCATAGAAAATAGTATTGAACATCTTGTTTCTTGTTGGACGTGGTAGTTTATAAGTAAACAAATCAGACTACAATTAACAAATTCATTCATTTAACCTTTTCAAAGCCAAGAACCACTAAAGTGGCCGTGTGTTGTCCTGCCTACCACGCCAGCAGCCACTAAAGTGGTCATCGAGTATGCTGTCAAAGTAACTGTCTTGCTGACAGACAAGGTTTATTTTCGTTGTTTATTGGTAGAGATACTGGCGTGTACGTCATAATTTGATGCGAGTGGGAAGGCGTTGAAAAGGTTAAAAACGCTGATATCGAATGGGATAATATTCAAAATACCATAGAGCTACGTATGTATAGTGTTTGTTAGGCACTGGTCCCACCACGAGCGATAAACTAAGACCTATCGACTATAAAAACTAACAACAGATAAGTCCTCCCGTAAAATAAAAGAGACACTGCGATGTTTATAGTTACTCGCTCAGCTATGAGTTATAAATGTCGGTGCATTTCTTTTGTTCCCGCGGGAGCGCTTTAATCATTTGACAGTTTCTAAAGCCAACAGCTCATAGCTTGCAACGCTCGCGATGTGACCATTGCCTTACTGTCGATATGCATACCATACAATTTAACACGTTCGCCCCCGGTACTCACTAAATTTCACTGTTTCACTAAATTTTAATACTACACCGATCGAAATTTTCATATTAGAACTCCTATGCCAGTGACACGCATGTGTGACCGAAATGATTATACTCCTATACCGGCGACACAACACTTGTGTCAAAAATGATCGTATTTCGATGCGACTGGCACATGAGTAAGAACTTGATTTATGCTGGTGGCACTAGAGTACGGTAATTTTGATCACGTATGTGTGTCACTGGCATAGGAATCAGATGTTTTTGATCACAGACGCTGTGTCACCGGCATCGAATGTGTTAAACGTATCTTAGCTTTACACTTAAATTCCACTCGCCATACCTCCAACAACCATGGCTTCAGATTTTCATCCAGCAACACGTCAATACCGAATAACTCGTAGCAGTTGTACCGCGAAGTAATGTTGGCTTTCGTAAGCGAACTGATACTAGCTTCACCAGAGATCACAGTCTTAATAACGAGGTCCTTCATTGAGTTCCAAAGCGCATCCGTGTCCACGTTTTTCTCAGTCTTCAGGTAGGTGAACAGGCTTTGAAGCGTCCTGAAATGATATTCGAAACTATCAACTATAAGCCACCTGGGTCAAACTCAAAATCATGTTATGAGTCTTTCCGGTGGACATTTTAAAAGTTAAGGGCTATGAGTGTTAATTTTCTTATTAAACCCTTATTGTCATTAAAAAGCACTCCTTTCCTATTGAATTGTATGATAAAAATCACGACTACACTCCTACCAGTTGCTTACTATTGGCCACAGGAAAGAGGGGCTCTTCAGTTCAGCTGAACACGCACTTTTTCTTTCCTGTGGTCGATAGTTAACAGCCTGTGGACAAGTAGTAATGATTTTTATCATACACAGCAATAAAAAAGGAGTACGTCTTAATGAAGATAAGGCTTTCATAAGAAAACCAAGTTTAATAGGCCTTAACTTTTAGATTGTCCACCGGAAAGACTCCGAACATGGTTTTACGTTTGACCCACCTATATGACGCCAACCATAGATTTACAATATTAACGGGATACACAGTCCGCCGGAAAAAGTGGCACAAAAATTAAGCTGCAAATTATGACAGTGCGGCTAGTTGCCGCTTAGTCGTCTTTGGGCCGCGAGTAGTGACTGTCAACAATATGACAAAATGTGCCGCGAAGTACTGCGAAAAAACAATGCGAAAGTCAGGAAAAAAGATGGCATATACTTCTTTTGGTGTATTTTATGCATAATATAAGAGCATTTACGAGTATTCCTCGTATTTTCATGGTTTTAGTTAATTTAATTTGTTAGTATAAAATGACATGTCATGGAACAAAAATGTGAGGAGTCAGTATTAGGTCAATAATATTTTTATTTTATGGTACCCAAAACGTAATTTTTAGATTACAAAAGAAATGTATGGTGACGTCAGACGATTAAAAAAATGCAGCTACGGCAAATCATTTTAATTTGTATTGATTACTTAAGTTGTATAAGTAGCGAATTTATAGTATCAGGTATTTATTAATATATTTTAATTTGAGATTCCCACATAATCTTCAGCGACGTTTAGGTACTATGGACCAATATTATAGCTCGAGATCGACGTGACGCACACTATAAGCCTAGTCACGCGAGTGTCGTATGCTCCGCTCATTTTCCGGTATTTGAAATATATACCACCAGCAAAGGATTGCATCGAATTGTAGCTACTGCTAAACCTGTCTTTAACGTATGTAAGTTAATTCGTTTAGCTAAGTTTCACATTATTTTCCCTAAAATGGTCGCATGGCCAGTATTTATTTACTTAAAAAAACCATTTGTTTTTGTTGCATAGAGAGTCTTTGTCTTCAGACCAATTATTATGCAGGTTATTATTTGTGTTAATGTCAAAAAACAGTAGTAGAAAAATATTATTATCCATGTCCTCAGGTCCTAATTGACCTGGTTTCACTATAGCTACTACAATGTAATACTAGCATAAGTAGCATTATTTAGTACTTAGAAGCGAATAATGACAAATATTATGCTGTAAATAAACATATTTCTTTTGATATTTTCTACTTCCTAATTCACATACGTGTACATTGTGACAGACGACAATTATTTAAATTACCAATAAAGCTACTCCCATCATTCTCTGTTCATTTTAGATGTCAACCGTCAGGAGCTGTCAGATAACGTCTAATCATAATTAAAATAGAATCATAGGTTTGAAAAGTTTTTACTTAAATAAGACTTCAATGTGCAGATTTGACACTTAATGTTTACGGCATTAAGCACAAGTTTCTACGAATTTTGTATCCTAAAGTAAATAAGCAGTCAGCGATATTATCATCAACCGGACAAAATCAGCTCATGCCATATTGTGCCATGTTTTTTGATATTCTTGTTTCGCACAGGGTGTCTACCTAATTAAACGTCATTGACGCCAACTATAAGAGAGACAAGCATCTTTTGAATACTTCACATCACACATCACCAACCTAATATCAGTCCACTGCTGCTTAAGCCTCTCCTATTATCTACACGCATAGACGTGTTCAGAGGTAAATGCCACGACGGGCAAGCAGATTGGGGATCGCAGTAGTGTGTCCACTAATGATGCCGCTACTCATCATTGATGCGATAGTATGTAGCCAAAAGACTTCCCATTTTTTACTAGCTTTGTTAATAAAAGAAGGATGGATAGCCTAATGCCGTGAGATGCTGTTAATTTAATCATGTGTTAACTCTACTGTAAATACTATCGAAAAACTCGCTATTTTAGTCATGCCTATCGAAAGTATTGTGACAATAATAAATCTTGAACAAAATCGTCGTTACTTTTTAATCTTGGTGTTTTCTTAAAATGTCTGACAACAAAATATTTACCATTTGTGGCCTTCGCAGGCAGCAAAATCCTCGTTGGGCGTGTAGTTCTTGGATAGTCTGTTGATGGAGTAGTTTGTGAGGTGCATGTACCTATCGTTGAGCGAAGACAATTCATCGTTGTATTTTACTGAAAAAAATAAAATTGGGATCGTAAATATCCTCATACAATTTTGATGGAGAAAGTGAACTTTCATCGTGGATCGTAAGCCAGGCACAAATAAAGAGCGCTCTATGACTATGATTATGCATCGTATTCGTATCCACAAAATAAATGTAATTTTTTACCGATTCTGTATTTGTCTTCCAATATCGAGGAAAAGCTAACTTACACATTGCTGGAAATATAGTTGTATTGTTTACCTGACGCGAATCTAGCGAGTCCGTCCTTAAACAGGTATATCCTGAGCGGGTGTACCGACGTTACCAACACGTAAAGCCGCATGTCGAACTTATTGCCGTTGATAAGGTACGGCTTGGAGACGTAACGCTGCACAACTACCGGCCGCTTCTTAGGGATCTGCGTCCAGCGGGACACCACTTTGATACCGGTGCCCCGAGCAGACGCGGGCTGCGGAAGAGAAAAGGATCTTCTTAACACGTTCGCCTCTGGTACTGTTGAATTGAGTGCTAATACAATGCCAATTGAAAATATCTCATAGAACTCCTAAGCCAGTGACACGCATGTGCGACCGAAAGGATAGTACGCCTATGCCGGCGACACGAAATTTGAGTCAAAAATGTTCGTATATCTATGCCACTCATTTATGCTAGTGACATTAGGAATAAATATTGTCATCACATATATGTGTCATTGGCATAGGAACCAGAACCTACGCAGAAAACGCCATCTATTACGCCACGTCTTTAGACATTAAAGGAACTGAAACTCGATGAATATTGTTTATATTTCAGTTGAATCGAAAACTAAGTATTGGATAAAATGCTGGGGCAGGTAAAACGTAAATAGGTAAAAACTAATAAAAAAATCTCACCGGTTTGATTATCCACTT
Source organism: Thaumatotibia leucotreta (assembly GCA_025490895.1). NCBI lineage: Eukaryota > Metazoa > Arthropoda > Insecta > Lepidoptera > Tortricidae > Thaumatotibia > Thaumatotibia leucotreta. Next base: position 22,940 of record JALPQI010015197.1, read on the forward strand.
TTCATTATTAGCTGCATACTTTTCCCAGTCGTATTTCAATAACTTCAAGTCGTGGGGCAGGACGTATGACTTGGGCATGATGCCGAACTCTTTGTCACCAAACTTGTTGACCAACTTCTGCAAGTTTCTCCATAAACGGTCCTTGCGGCCGATTTGGAAGGTGCCCGGAAAGTGGTTCATTTTCTGGCCATCCTTTATCGCTCTGAACATTAGAGATTTCATATGTTTGCCCCATATACCAATCCAATCTACAGTTTCTGTAACAAAATAAAAATAAGTAAGTACAGGTTGATAAGTATTGTGCATGTGCTTGCTAACAAGTGAAATAAATTATGCCTATACTATATTGTGTCCAATCATCTATAAATTAGACATCTAAACTGAAATACTTTCCGTCACTTACTCGATCTATACATGAAAGCTCTTACAATCAATAATAATACTAGTACTTTTATTGATTAACAGCATCACTGCCACTGAGCTCATGTACGTTCACCTTCATACAAATTTGTTCAAACCAACAGCCCCGAATCCAAAAGACGAAAGGACAGTCATCAATGTAATTGTAAATTAGAATTTTCATTCCAGTTTATTTTACAGACCTAACTTACCTTCTTGAGGACATTCGGACGTATCACACTCGCTCTTGACCAGACGGAATCCCGAATTGGTGAGCGTTTTCTTGACAACTATAGGCGTTATACTAGTGAGCTTCCACTTGAGGTGCTTCTGTATGGCGGCGGGAATCTTCTGCGCCGTTGCCTCGTCGAAACCCACGAATTTGAGGTAAGGCGGTACGCGGGGGAAGAGGGACTGGCGCAGGCAGTTTGATATTGTCTCAGGTATGCAGAGAGGAGATTCTGAAAATTACATTGTTATATAGAAGATTACAGAGGTAATGCAATATCTTTTCACTTCGTTTTTTCGCGGAAATAACCGAATATATTGGTGTCGCAATGATCTTCAATATCCATTGCCTTGAAGCTTATTGTGATAGAAAGATAAATTAAGCCGATTCCGTGAAAATACGAGGAGAAAGTATATTCACTACATTTGCACAGTAACAGAAATAGGTGTACGCAAAGTTAAAAAAGTATGCATACACGACCCAGCAGTACCTAATAAATAATAATAATATGATTGTGATACATATATTTGACACTTTAATGCGCACCAATGTTCTTGACTGTACATATTTCTATGTTTATCCAAGAAATGCTATTTATGGTAAATCTATATATGTTATTCTAACTGATATTTAAGTTAGTAACAGGCACAATGATTATGTTTCTTTTGAATACTACCACTAGAATCATACTGTGGTACTTAACATAACTAAAATTAAAACGAGACTACGCATATACTGCAAATAATTGTCATTTCCCAGTAAATTTCCGCAGTACTTGCGAAATGTCGTTCGGAATGTTATACTAGGTCAGTTCCGATCTAATTTATAACTTTGTTGACAACTCGTTGGCGCCCACGACGCTGGACGACTTTATGGGAACTGACAATTCTACAGGAACGTTTACTAGAATCATCTAAAATATCAGTTAGCGAATTCTAATTTGACTATTGAAAACAACAACATGAACTGTACACTGGTGAACCTTAATGCAAAAGGGCACGTCTACCGATGAATAGCTAACAGTAAGGCTATGATACAATGGAAAACGTGGCGGAAAGGCAAACATAGGTTGTTTAAAATACTTCTAAAACAAATAAATAAACACCTCTCTATTCTTAATCTAAACGCAATCAGTATGACTAAAGATTGTATAGACTAGATAGAACTGCTAAAAAAGAAATAAAATTTATACATAGAAGCGAGCGCGCACCTTTACGAACCGCTGGAGTATATTTGAAAGGATTTGTTGTATGCAAAGCGGTGAAGAACATTTCTTCGTTGAAGGCAGATTTTTTCTCTGGTACTGAAAGGTTGTAAGTTGTAGTTGTTGTTGTAAGTGACATACCTAAAGAAAAATCCTACTGTTGAAGACATCCTACGACTATTGTGACACTGATACATTTTATGTCGTTACAAATCCGCAGAACCACAGTAACAATTAGAGTCCAGAGGCCACTGTTTAAGAAAAAAAAATTGAAGTAATATTTGAATGGCATTGATAAATTGAATAAGTCTAAATGTAGGCTTAGTGTACACGATTGGTGCGACGTGCGACAGTATGTCGCAACGAGATAGACGAAGTTAATAAACATGGAATGGACTAGACGAGACTAGTCTATGTCGTCGTGATATACTGTCGCTTAATCATCATGTGCTGCGAACCTTACTCAACCTATCAAAATCAAGTGCCCATATTATTCGCGTAAATCCTTACCTTTAGCGTCTGGAACTTTCTTCGGCGCAATAACTCCGTTGGTCTTAGAGGAGAGCTTGGGCGAGCTTTCGACGGGATCGCTCTTGGGTGGAGGAGATTTTTCTTTGAGCACGTCTCCGAAGTCCGTTTCCATCCGCCACACTGCATCTGTGTTGGTGATCACATCGGGAGAGGGGGAGCGACTGAGGGCACTGTAATAAAGGGAAATTAGTTTAACAAAGTGTAGTATTTTTTAGACAGAGCATGGCGAAAGAGCGCGACAAATCACAATGGTTGTAGTGCCTGAATGATCTTCACTTTCATTTAGAAATACAATAAACCGACAATAAGACAAGAACATTTTTCTTTTTGAACTTGATCTTCTTGTCGATCTTAGTATTCTTGTATAGTGATTGTTACCATTGTTTTCTAGGACTATCAATATTTATAATTATTTCACGTAATTAAAAAAGCCCGGAATTTATGATACCTTAATTGAAAATACGCAATTAATAATTTAATTACATATCATATAAAAAGTTGGCAACAAAATAGTAAAACGGTAACTCACGCATTTAGTGCTAATAATTATGTACAATCTTTTGGAGGTGCTCATAAATTACTATAAAGTCGTATGTCATATAATATGGCACTTTGCGCGCATCTATACTTTCGCCGTGACCGTAACAGCGTTGACCACAATACTCACTCGTCTAATTCGTCCTCCCCATGGTTGCACACGGTATGGGTGACCTTGGGGACCTTGATCTTCTTCGCCTTGGCCTTTTTCTTGCCGGTCTTGACGACCTTCTTGGGCACAGGCATGGAGGTGACGGAGCTGACCGGCAGCGCCGGGCTGATGGCTGGACAGGTAGGGGTTGGTGATTGCTGATGGTTCTGCAAGTAACAAAAGAAAATCTATTAAAAAAATATATTCGAAACTTACCCCGTTTGTATTTTAAAGGCACACGGGACTTAATCGCGTCAAGTTATGTTAAATATTATTCTGACGTTTCGGGCATGAGGTTGCACCCGTGGTCGCAGGCAGACCCGAAACGTCAAGATAATACTTGACGTAATTTTACGAGACTAAGTCCCATTTGTTGTAAAATATGAGTATTAAACCTGTTCATTTATATTTCATGGAAATTCCTAAGTAATTTAGGGGTATAGTAATTAATCGGCTAGTGAGCGACGATACACTAAGTTAACCTAAAAATTTACGATGATGAAATTAAATTACCAAATTGCAGTAACAAGCTTTGATTGTATAAAATTATAAATTGACGAACAAAATAAACATTAACACGAAAAAAAGACAATTTATCGTCATGCCCCTTTCACCCTTACTACCAATCAGCATCGTCGTATCATTCAGTTCATCACTTGATCCAACACCAAAAACTAGATCTTAGCTGATCATTTGAACAAAAAATACACTTTCGACATTCACTTTGACATTTTGTGCCTCATATATCAACAACGACTAGCTTTTATTTCAATTAAATATGTAGGTGAGCAAAACTACATATATCTAAATCAATCTATATCATCCTTTATAGCACCACAAAAGTAAAAAAAAACATTAACAGATAACAATATACATAACATAATAAGCACACAAAGGTAGCAAGACAGTGGCAATATTAAACCTGATGTTTTTTAAGGTCGAAAGCTTGATTTTAACCTAGATCATCTGAATAAAACTTAAAACACACCATGTGAATTGGTAATTATGCTAGGTACAATAATGACTATAATTATAACGCACAAATATTTTACCTACTTGAGCTACATCACATATTCCTTTTTTGATGAAGTATCAACTTTCAAGCTTTAAACGTTTCAAAGAAAAAGTTGCACCACGCACAAGGTACAACTACAGTTCTCATTGTACAAGCTTATCCACATCGAAGACACAGATAGTAATTATAAAAAAAAATACAAACACAATTACACGTCCACACAAAGTTAAATCAAATCACTTCTGGGTTCAAGTAGGTAAAAAAAGAGGCCAACGAGCTGTCGATTAATTTACAACGTAAATCGTGGTACTGCTGTTGTCAATAACCTCAAACAGCACGATATTGTAGGTAGGTACACTATTATTATAGATAGAAGCAACAAATGTACTGCACCAAACGATAAGATCCTATGATTCTTCAACGTAATTTTAACTTTGTTATTACAACCGTGAACACGAATTCATATTCCATTTTGTGGTTTACAAAAACGTAAATAATATATAGTTAAAAACGTTCCACCTTAAACATAAACGAGACTCTACAGACTGACCTTGATTTTATCGCGGATTTTATTGTAGTAAAATCAACCAATCGCGTGAATTATGCGCACGTGTTTCGACTGACAAACAGCTGAGACCACGAGGTTTTGGCAACAACGTAATTTAAAAACTCACTTTTTCAATAATCAACGAAAGGACAGCCATGTCGCACAGGTGACTAGGACTAAAATTGTAAATCAAAAACAGTGGCGTTCACAGTGTTGCAAGATTCTGTTATCCGAATACCGAACGAGTTTTTCAAGTCGCTCCAGGACTCTGCTCCTCGGCACTTGAGGTAAGTGTGGACTTACGCCTGGATGGAAGCATCGGCGTTCAGAAATAAACCAGGTGTTGTGACTCAAGAGCACCACGCTGGAAGATTTTACTAACGAATTTGGCAAGCATAGCCGGTAAAATTTTAAAAACTCATTGTATTACACCTTGCACACACTGGATGCCACTTCAAATATAACAGCACAAACATGTCAAGGTTGATGAACGGGTCAACATTCCGGTCGAGAGTGACAGTAAAAACCCGCTTTTCAACACTAGTCTGATATTTTATT
>JALPQI010015198.1:0-18799 GCA_025490895.1 Thaumatotibia leucotreta
CGATAAAATACATTGCGTTTTAATGTCAAAATGCGACAAATTGTCTTCGAGATGTGATGGTGGCGAGAAAGTCGAGAAACACATAAACTTCGTTACGGATTGCAAATTTAGGCTATCAGTCGAATTATTATTGTAGCTATGAGCAATGTATTGGTAGTTATGAATAATCTGTTTTAGTACATATGCGTTCTAAGGCATTATTTAATGTTTTAATATTAACAAACTTCGTTTCATTACCGACCCTACAGTCGATACCGTAAGGTCTGAGGACCCATGGAGGTTCAATAGAGAATCAAATGCTAGTAATATTTTTAAAAGCAGCGGTTGTAAAGAAGAAGTATTTACGTACCTACCAATGCTAATAGCTATTGAATAGAAGTATCTAAGGGCAAGATACATAATTGTATTAATTGTGATAGCGATGTTCGGTGTAGTATAACCGTACAACTACGCAGCTATATTTTACAAGTACAATATAATTAAGAAAAGCGGCATTTGTACACATAATCTATATAGGAAAAGGTAGATCAGCCTCTATTAGTTCTCAGCTGCATGGGCAATGTCCTTTCCTTAGCCTATGTGCATGGACGCATTAGGAGGTTAATATATACCCATAATCGGGAGTAGTGTGTCCACTATGATGATGCTCCTGCCCATCATAGTGGACACACTACTCACACTACTACCCATTGCTAAATAAATAGTCAATGACACTTCAATCTTTAACCGTTACGACACCAACGGGAAGAGTTGGGGTGGTGACAAATGTAATCTTACTACCGTTTCGACTAGTATTTTAAACAAATAAAAATATATATAATAAATAATCCAGTATGTATTTACTTAAAAATATATATTTATTATAATAACATGTATCAAATACTCAATGTAACAAATATTTGTATCGTAAAGAACAGTTGAGCCAAACAAGTTTACAATCACAAATATATTAATAATTTAATTAGATAATAGACGCCTGTAATTTCTGCTCTATTGTAGACGATCGTCTGAATTGAATGGGCACTTTTATACTTTGCCGCGGAAGTTCGCGTCCACGGTGTTATATGTCTTCCACTATGTGAAATGTGATTTACTAACATAAATTGTTATAACATGAAACCTCATAAATATAGTGAAAAAATATCATACACCCGTGGGCTCTAACTTCAACGATATGCTTTAAAACCACCCAACCAAACGCAGGCTGCGCCACGAGCTCAATGATATAATAAGTAAAGATATGTAACACCGGCTCTAAAATTGAAGCGCGCAGATTGTGATAATTCTAACAATCGCTCTTAGTTCTACTCAGACCACCGTGAGGTGTGTACCACTGCCGAGTTCTCGCAAATCACATGAACTGCGCCCTAAAATGTCATTTTATGTTATACAATAGTGAAGACTACGAAATAAAATGCAAAAATGCCCTTGACATCAAACATCATGCGCAATTAAACTGAATTATATATTTTATTCAATTTTACTATTTATTGAAAATAAATAGGACGCCATTTTGACGTTTTTGAAAGACTTCGAGAAAAAGACAAGCTTATGCTGTTTAAGATAAAGAGTAACAGAGATAAAACAATGTTTATCAATAACAACCTTAAGAATGCACGCGCAATTGTCAAATGCTAGTTGTCTCTTTTTTATTTATTAAATACGAGTATATGTATTTTGCCATCTCTTTTACGCATTTTGAAGTATGAAGATAGGTGTATGTCAACTGTCAATAAATCGTAGGTGTATGATGTGAAGTATTTATTTCGATCATTTTGTTAGAGTATAACGTATCTTTACTTATATATCATTGCACGAGCTCGGGTGCCAAGCGTACTCTTGTTGTTCACGTAGAGCTGCAGAGCGGGACCCAGCAGCCGCCTTCAAGGCTGTTGTGGAATCCGATTTGCTGAATGCGAACCTTTTTCTTCAGTTTGCGCCATATCTTTAAACAGTATGAATAATTCATTAATACCATGCTTTATTGACAGCTCCGCAAAAATAACCTGCAGATCGAATAAATAAGCGTAGTATGATTTTTATTATACATAATGGTTTAAATGTATGTAACTTAAGGTGTTACTTTTCTTGACCATACTTGACCTTAATAATTAAGTTGGTATATGGAGGATATCCGATGTATCAACTACTTTTAGGTCATAGGTATATTGTTTTGGAACCTGGAGGATGGATTAAGGGGGCGAGTATCGGGTACGAAAACGAAACCCTCATATTTCCATTATAAACTTAAATGATTTGTACAAGCTTTCATCGAAATACCTGCTAGTAATTCGAAGAACCGATATATTTATTTTTTGGAGTTTGACCCAATATAGGTACTTCATCTTTTCCGGATTCACATTCTCCCTCTGGAAACTATGGGTTTAGTTTAACGACATCTTGCTTTGTATTATTATTGGGCTCCGATGACTGAAATATAATTCATAACATACATTTTTATGAACTATGAACATGAATTTCAAAAAATATACGGTTTAAATGCAAATAATCGTAACTAACATCCACTGTACCTAAGTAACTTATAAAGAGTATAAAAGGCTATAATTAACTAAAATTTTACGTTCATGAGCCATTTAAAATATCGCCACCATACACAATCTACAAATGTCATGCGACAGATTATTATTATGACACTTTGACATTTTCATATTAAAATGTCCTATCTCTTTAATCTTTATACTACGTGAACGAGACAAAGTTATCGTGACTAGAGATGTTTCATTTTTAAAGCTTGCTGTTCACTCATCATTCAACATTATTTATACCGATTCAGTGTTGCTAGGAAAGAAAAGTTAGTCCCACACATAAATGGCAATACTTGTTATGTCGCCCGCGGGATGACTCTTTCGCATGGAACTAATTTCTCGAGCTGTTAACTTGTGCTACCAAAATCGAGAAAATGACGGCTAAAAATATAAATTTGACAGCCGCGACATGGGTTTGTCGCAGCGCGAGCTATCTCGCGCTCAATGATGTGCTGACCGGGCAGTACGCCTTCTTCATATAAACTTACTTTTCAAGGGTGTTCTTTTTTGGGATTTACTGGATTTAAAGTGGATATCTGAGGTTCTTAGGGGTTCGAAAACATATATGCCTGCCCGGTCAGCACATCATTGAGCGCGAGATAGCTCGCGCTGCGACAAACCCATGTCGCGGCTGTCAAATTTATATTTTTAGCCGTCATTTTCTCGATTTTGGTAGCACAAGTTAACAGCTCGAGAAATTAGTTCCATGCGAAAGAGTCATCCCGCGGGCGACATAACAAGTATTGCCATTTATGAGTGGGACTAACTTTTCTTTCCTAGCAACACTGAATCGGTATAAATAATGTTGAATGATGAGTGAACAGCAAGCTTTAAAAATGAAACATCTCTAGTCACGATAACTTTGTCTCGTTCACGTAGTATAAAGATTAAAGAGATAGGACATTTTAATATGAAAATGTCAAAGTGTCATAATAATAATCTGTCGCATGACATTTGTAGATTGTGTATGGTGGCGATATTTTAAATGGCTCATGAACGTAAAATTTTAGTTAATTATAGCCTTTTATACTCTTTATAAGTTACTTAGGTACAGTGGATGTTAGTTACGATTATTTGCATTTAAACCGTATATTTTTTGAAATTCATGTTCATAGTTCATAAAAATGTATGTTATGAATTATATTTCAGTCATCGGAGCCCAATAATAATACAAAGCAAGATGTCGTTAAACTAAACCCATAGTTTCCAGAGGGAGAATGTGAATCCGGAAAAGATGAAGTACCTATATTGGGTCAAACTCCAAAAAATAAATATATCGGTTCTTCGAATTACTAGCAGGTATTTCGATGAAAGCTTGTACAAATCATTTAAGTTTATAATGGAAATATGAGGGTTTCGTTTTCGTACCCGATACTCGCCCCCTTAATCCATCCTCCAGGTTCCAAAACAATATACCTATGACCTAAAAGTAGTTGATACATCGGATATCCTCCATATACCAACTTAATTATTAAGGTCAAGTATGGTCAAGAAAAGTAACACCTTAAGTTACATACATTTAAACCATTATGTATAATAAAAATCATACTACGCTTATTTATTCGATCTGCAGGTTATTTTTGCGGAGCTGTCAATAAAGCATGGTATTAATGAATTATTCATACTGTTTAAAGATATGGCGCAAACTGAAGAAAAAGGTTCGCATTCAGCAAATCGGATTCCACAACAGCCTTGAAGGCGGCTGCTGGGTCCCGCTCTGCAGCTCTACGTGAACAACAAGAGTACGCTTGGCACCCGAGCTCGTGCAATGATATATAAGTAAAGATACGTTATACTCTAACAAAATGATCGAAATAAATACTTCACATCATACACCTACGATTTATTGACAGTTGACATACACCTATCTTCATACTTCAAAATGCGTAAAAGAGATGGCAAAATACATATACTCGTATTTAATAAATAAAAAAGAGACAACTAGCATTTGACAATTGCGCGTGCATTCTTAAGGTTGTTATTGATAAACATTGTTTTATCTCTGTTACTCTTTATCTTAAACAGCATAAGCTTGTCTTTTTCTCGAAGTCTTTCAAAAACGTCAAAATGGCGTCCTATTTATTTTCAATAAATAGTAAAATTGAATAAAATATATAATTCAGTTTAATTGCGCATGATGTTTGATGTCAAGGGCATTTTTGCATTTTATTTCGTAGTCTTCACTATTGTATAACATAAAATGACATTTTAGGGCGCAGTTCATGTGATTTGCGAGAACTCGGCAGTGGTACACACCTCACGGTGGTCTGAGTAGAACTAAGAGCGATTGTTAGAATTATCACAATCTGCGCGCTTCAATTTTAGAGCCGGTGTTACATATCTTTACTTATTATATCATTGAGCTCGTGGCGCAGCCTGCGTTTGGTTGGGTGGTTTTAAAGCATATCGTTGAAGTTAGAGCCCACGGGTGTATGATATTTTTTCACTATATTTATGAGGTTTCATGTTATAACAATTTATGTTAGTAAATCACATTTCACATAGTGGAAGACATATAACACCGTGGACGCGAACTTCCGCGGCAAAGTATAAAAGTGCCCATTCAATTCAGACGATCGTCTACAATAGAGCAGAAATTACAGGCGTCTATTATCTAATTAAATTATTAATATATTTGTGATTGTAAACTTGTTTGGCTCAACTGTTCTTTACGATACAAATATTTGTTACATTGAGTATTTGATACATGTTATTATAATAAATATATATTTTTAAGTAAATACATACTGGATTATTTATTATATATATTTTTATTTGTTTAAAATACTAGTCGAAACGGTAGTAAGATTACATTTGTCACCACCCCAACTCTTCCCGTTGGTGTCGTAACGGTTAAAGATTGAAGTGTCATTGACTATTTATTTAGCAATGGGTAGTAGTGTGAGTAGTGTGTCCACTATGATGGGCAGGAGCATCATCATAGTGGACACACTACTCCCGATTATGGGTATATATTAACCTCCTAATGCGTCCATGCACATAGGCTAAGGAAAGGACATTGCCCATGCAGCTGAGAACTAATAGAGGCTGATCTACCTTTTCCTATATAGATTATGTGTACAAATGCCGCTTTTCTTAATTATATTGTACTTGTAAAATATAGCTGCGTAGTTGTACGGTTATACTACACCGAACATCGCTATCACAATTAATACAATTATGTATCTTGCCCTTAGATACTTCTATTCAATAGCTATTAGCATTGGTAGGTACGTAAATACTTCTTCTTTACAACCGCTGCTTTTAAAAATATTACTAGCATTTGATTCTCTATTGAACCTCCATGGGTCCTCAGACCTTACGGTATCGACTGTAGGGTCGGTAATGAAACGAAGTTTGTTAATATTAAAACATTAAATAATGCCTTAGAACGCATATGTACTAAAACAGATTATTCATAACTACCAATACATTGCTCATAGCTACAATAATAATTCGACTGATAGCCTAAATTTGCAATCCGTAACGAAGTTTATGTGTTTCTCGACTTTCTCGCCACCATCACATCTCGAAGACAATTTGTCGCATTTTGACATTAAAACGCAATGTATTTTATCGCTCAAGGTACGCTTGTGCTACGAATTTTGAGGATATATCGCGTGGGACTTTCAAGCGAAATAATTATGTCGCTTTGATAGATCATCGCGAGTCAGCGTTATCTCGCGCGCATGTTGTGCTACCAATTCGTGACATAGCTCGAGAAAACTCTATGTCGCAGTTTTTGTCGTCCCGCGCCCATGATGTGCTTGCCGTGCTGATATCAGTATTGACTTATTTCCCTTTTTGGGTCATTTTTGGAAATTGGTCGATTACGTACGTATTCGTAATCCTTCTCGTCCGTAGGTCCCGAAAACTGTTTCCGACGTCAGTATTGAAACTATTAAAAGATGTCCCTACATTTCGAGACATTTATTCAATAAGTCAAATAAAATTTACAATAATTAAATCTTGATAAATCATCAGATCATCACACCAGGATATGAAGTATTCAAAATGTCTATATCGTTTGCAATACCTACATTTAGTGATCGTCAGGTTGGCGTCAGAATTGCATCGCGCTTGCGCTTCATACCTTGTACTTTATCTCTCTTAGCTCTTGTTGTTTTGGGCACATCACAACGCTCGCTGGTTTTCACATTCGTTTAGTTTCGATTCTTTCCCGCAGAGAGCAGCATGCTAGTATCGATTGCTCGATTGCAGTCGCGACCTCCTTGATACTATTATCCAAGGATTTGCTCATGTTGTTCGTCTGTACATATTCGTTAATAGTACTGTTGCGTTGCGCCTTGGCTTCGTAGGTTGTATGTACCCTCTATCTCTCTCTTGTTGTTTTTGGGCACATCACAACGCACGCTGGTTTCCACATTCGTTCAGTTTCGATTCTTTCCCGCAGAGTGCAGCATGCTAAGACTGCTCGATTGCAGTCGCGACCTCCTTGATACTATTATCCAAAGATTTGCCCATGTTGTTCGTCTGTACATATTCGTTAATAGTACTGTTGCGACGCGCTCGGGCTTCGTATGTTGTACTCTCTATCTCTCTCTCTTGTTGTTTTCGCGCACATCACAACGCTCGCTGGTTTCAACATTCGTTCAGTTTCAATTCTTTCCCGTAGAGTGCAGCATGCTACTTTCGATTGCTGGATGCAGTCGCGTCCTCCTTGATACTATTATACAAGGATTTGCTCGTGCTGCTCATCGGAGCATATTCGTTAATGGTACTGTTGTGTCACGCTTGGGCTTCAATGTTGTACTCTTTCTTTCTTAGCTCTTGTTTTGTTTGGGCACATCACAACGCTGGCTGGTTTTCACGTTCGTTCAGTTTAGACACTTTCCCGTAGAGTGCAACATGATACGTGCTTGCATGCTACGAATGTGGAAACCAGCGAGCGTTGTGATGTGCCCAAAACAACAAGAGCTAAGAGAGAGAGTACAACATATGAAGCTGAAGGGCGACGCAACAGTACCATTAACGAATATACATAGATGCACATATTCGTTAATGGTACTGTTGCCATTAATGAATATGTGCAGATGAGCAACATGCGCAAATCCTTGGATAATAGTATCAAGGAGGTCGCGACTGCAATCGAGCAATCGAAACTAACATGCTGCCTTCTACAGGAAAGAAACGAAACTCAACGCATATGGAAATCAGCGAGCATTGTGATGTGCGCAAAAACTACAAGAGCTAAGAGAGAGGGTACAACATATGAAGCCCAAGGGCGACGCAACAGTACCATTAATTAATATACATAGATGAACAACATGAACAAATCCTTGTATAATACTGATAATAGTATCAAGGAGGTCGCGACTGCAATCGAAAGTAGCTTCCTGCACTCTACGAGAAAGAATCAAAACTGAACGAATACGAAAACCAGCGAGCATTGTGATGTGCGCAAAAACAACAACAGCTAAGAGAGAGAGAGTACAACATATGAAGCCCAGGCGCGACGAAACAGCACCATTAACAAATATACACAGATGGGCAACATGATAAAATCCTTGGATAATACTGATAATAGTATCAAGGAGGTCGCGGCTGCAGTCAAGCAATCGAAAGTAGCATGCTGCACAATATGGGAAATAATCAGAACTGAACGAATATGAAAACTAGCGAGCATTGTGATGTGTGCAAAAACAACAAGAGCTAAGAGAGAGTACAACATATGAAGCCCAAGCGCGACACAACAGCACCATTAACGCAGATTATACCCAGATGAGCAACATGAGCAAATCCTTGGACAATACTGATAATAGTATCAAGGAGGTCGCGACTACAATCAAGCAATCGTAAGTAGCATGCTGCACTCTACGGGAAAGAATCGAAACTGAACGAATTTGGAAACTGCGTATTAATCAACGCTCACTGGCGCAAATGTTATGCATGTTATTATTACAAGTCTCATCAAGTGAAATATAAAATTTCTTTTGAGATTAATAAATTCTTTAACCCGAAACCAGCGAGCGTTGTAATGTGCCCAAAAAACAACAGGAGCTAAGAGAGAGAGTACAACATATGAAGTCCATCTTAAATAAAGGCAAAATAAGCATGCCCCGATAATCAAATACAACATTTAAAAAAAAATCAACGACAGGGAATTTATATAAGTCTTGGTCTAAGGTACTACCTAATTAGTACCATTAACGAATATGTACAGATAGCAATATGAGCAAATCCTTGGATAATAGCATCAAGGAGGTCGCGACTGCGATTGAGCAATCGAAAGTAGCATGCTGCACTCTACGGGAAAGAATCGAAACTGAACGAATGTGGAAACCAACGAGCATTGTAATGTGCCCAAAGAAACAACAGGAGCTAAGGAAGAGAGAGTACAACATATGAAGTCCATCTTAAAGGCAAAATAAGCAGGCCCCGGTAGTCAAACACAATATTTTTAAAAGATGAACCACAAGGAAAATTATGATAAGTACTGGTCTAAGGTTACTACCTAATTAGTAACATTAACGAATATGTACACATGAGCAACATGAGGAAATCATTGGACAATAGCATCAAGGAGGTCGCGACTGTAAATACTGCAATCGAGCAGTCGAAAGTAGCATGCTGCACTCTACGGGAAAGAATCGAAACTGAAAGAATGTGGAAACCAACGAGCATTGTAATGTGCCCAAAGAAACAACAGGAACTAAGGGAGAGAGAGTACAACATTTGAAGTCCATTTTAAACAAAGGAACAATAAGCATGCCCCGGTAATCAAATACAACATTTTTAAAAGATCAACGACAAAGATAATTATTCTAAGTATCGGTTCAAGGTTATTACCTACCTAGTTAGTACCATTAACGAATATGTACACATGAGCAACATGAGGAAATCATTGGACAATAGCATCAAGGAGGTTGCGACTGTAAATACTTCAATCGAGCAGTCGAAAGTAGCATGCTGCACTCTACGGGAAAGAATCGAAACTGAACGAATGTGGAAACCAACGAGCATTGTAATGTGCCCAAAGAAACAACAGGAGCTAAGGGAGAGAGAGTACAACATTTGAAGTCCATTTTAAACAAAGGAACAATAAGCATGCCCCGGTAATCAAATACAACATTTTTAAAAGATCAACGACAAAGATAATTATTCTAAGTATCGGTTCAAGGTTATTACCTACCTAATTAGTACCATTAACAAATATATACACATGAGCAACATGAGGAAATCATTGGACAATAGCATCAAGGAGGTCGCGACTGTAAATACTGCAATCGAGCAGTCGAAAGTAGCATGCTGCACTCTGCGGGAAAGAATAGAAACTGAACGAATGTGGAAACCAACGAGCATTGTAATGTGCCCAAAGAAACAACAGGAACTAAGGGAGAGAGAGTACAACATTTGAAATCCATTTTAAACAAAGGAACAATAAGCATGCCCCGGTAATCAAATACAACATTTTTAAAAGATCAACGACAAAGATAATTATTCTAAGTATCGGTTCAAGGTTATTACCTACCTAATTAGTACCATTAACGAATATGTACACATGAGCAACATGAGGAAATCATTGGACAATAGCATCAAGGAGGTCGCGACTGTAAATACTGCAATCGAGCAGTCGAAAGTAGCATGCTGCACTCTACGGGAAAGAATCGAAACTGAACGAATGTGGAAACCAACAAGCATTGTAATGTGCCCAAAGAAACAACAGGAGCTAAGGAAGAGAGAGTACAACATATGAAGTCCATCTTAAAGGCAAAATAAGCAGGCCCCGGTAGTCAAACGCAACATTTTTAAAAGATGAACCACAAGGAAAATTATTCTAAGTATCGGTTCAAGGTTATTAGGGTGATTCTTAAAAAAAGTTCAGCAAAAGAAAATAAAAAAGTTTTTTTTCTTTACTGTTTTTCGCAATGTACATTGAAAGTATATACCAAAAGCATATTTTTGATGAATGTGGACAAGCTTAATACCATTGGAAAAGGCAAAAAAAAATTGCATGTAAACACGGTTGTGACAATGTATGACACGGACGTGACATATTTGCAATAAATGTTAAAATTGATGTGTTTAAATTCGTAATATCATAATTTATTATGATTAATCAATAAAATATACCAAAAGCATATTCTTGATGAATCTGAATAAGCTTAATACCATTGGAAAAGGCAAAAAAACCATGTAAACACGGTTGTGACAATGTATGACACGGACGTGACTTTTTCCAATAAAAGTTAAAATTGATATTATTAAATTCGTAATCTCATAATTTATTATAATTAAGCAATAAAATAAAGAAACGAAATGGTTTCATTAACAGTATTTATTTGTATTTTTCTTCAAAACAGTAAATAGTTATTTAGATATCCCTTTTACAAGGGTCGTCTAATAAGTTTCTGGTCTGACAATGGAGATTAACTTTTTAAAAAACCTGCTTGGTACTACAACCTTACTTTTTTCTGATGTTAAATGTCAAAATTGGCGCCATTGTATCGATAAGTTTTTTTATAATTGCTGATTTCCTGAAACAATACCTACAACATTTATAATATGCCAGATACAAATCTTGGCTCGGTGGACAGAGATTTTCAAGAACGAAGGGGTAATTGGGGCCTATTTTGAAGAGCAAGACGGCAACTACTACTTGGCCTTGTTAAAATCATGGGAGCATCGTAGGGACAATTGTATAGCCTTACAAGAGTTACAAGGAGACTATGTTGAAAAGTAAATAAAAAATATAACACAAAACGACTTGTTTCTATGTCAGGCCAGAAACTTTTCAAATCCATGGGAAAATGGACAAAATAAAAATGCTCAATAAATAGTGTATACTAAATATTCTAAATCATCTATAATAACAGTTTAAATCCGTAGATTATCTCAATGAAACGAAAATGTCACGACCACGTGTTATATATGTCACAACCACGTACTCAATAAGTCCATGGCCGTGACGTTTTTTTTCATATCGTGGTTGTGACAATTTGAGACGTGTTCGATATAACCTAAAAGCTAGCCATGATCTCACAAATCTTAATTAATTATCAGGAACTACACTGTGTGAGGTACATGTTATGTTGGAAACAATAGTGTGACATTGTTACTTACGTTTAAAAGCCAGACACGGCGTTGACGTGTTAAGGTTGTCCCTTTTTATAAAAAAATACGGAGAATTTTTTCTTGAGACACACACAACGTTCAGTTATTTGCAAATTTGACAACAACACAATGTTACTGTTCTAAAAATCATAAAAAGGGTTGCCAATATTAAAGACACTTTTTTATAGAGATCCGTATTTTTATAGTAACGTACACGGTCGTGACACAAAAACTACTCACACATTTTATTCTGATGTAAATCATAAATAGTAATGGTTATTATGATTTCTATAGTATTATCTTATAAATCAAACATTAACTTTGCATAAGTGCTGTAATATTTTGCGTGAGAATTTGACAATTCACAAGAAAAAAATATTATATTTTCGAATTCGGCAATCTCACACAACACGGTCCGTGACATTTTGGGGTTAGCAATTTTTTTTTATAGCTGCCTAATAACTTTATGGCAAAAATGATGCTCTGACATGATATTAGTGGTAATTTACTACGTGAATTAATACACACTTTATATATTTTCCCACAAAATATATTCGATTCTTACATATCACAGAAAAAAATGTAAGAATAAGAATCACCCATTACCTACCTAATTAGTACCATTAACAAATATATACACATGAGCAACATGAGGAAATCATTGGACAATAGCATCAAGGAGGTCGCGACTGTAAATACTGCAATCGAGCAGTCGAAAGTAGCATGCTGCACTCTGCGGGAAAGAATAGAAACTGAACGAATGTGGAAACCAGCGAGCGTTGTGATGTGCCCAAAAACAACAAGAGCTAAGAGAGAGTACAACATACGAAGCCCAAGCGCAACGCAATAGTACCATTAACGAATTTACACAGATAAGCAACATGAGCAAATCCTTGGATAATAAAGCAAAATAAGCAAGTCCCGGTAATCAAATACAACATTTTTAAAAGAACAATTGCAAGTACCTATTTAATTTAGTTTTACTAGCCCTGCAGCATTAGCGCACTAAGCTCTCTACGTAGGTAGTTAACGTAATGGTTAGTTAATACATTTTTGTGACTGGCTAAAGTAATACCCTCCTACAGTCTAATATTTATTTATTTATTTATTGAATTACTTACACAATCTTAATTTAAAAAAATACAATATCGTCCCACAAAACTGTTACAACAGTTTGACTGTGGGAGCGGCAGTCTCTTAATTAATTGTTTTGACAGGGTTTTATTCGAACTGATTGTACTTAATGATAACTGCCACTAAAGAAGCATTACCTACTTAGCAATCAAGTAATGCTTCTTTAGCAGTCTCCTGAATTTATTATAATTTTGTTCATGTCTGATGGCTTCAGGCAAGCTGTTTAGTAAGTATGGAATACGCTTTTTCAGCGTTCTATCCCCATAATAATTGCGTATCCTTGGGACAAATAGTTTAGCTGCTACAAGAAGAATTTGTATAAATATGTAAGGAATATATACAGATAAGATAAATCGAAGCATTGAATCGCAATTAAGTACTATGAGTTGCTTATGAATATATTATGTGCAAAAAAATGTGCCGGCATCTTGGATCTTCAAATGGATTCCGATTCCACGTATATCAATTACTCGAAAACTAGTTTAATGAAGATAATTGAAAAACAAAATGTACCGCCATCTTAGACCCTTAAATGGACCCTAAATTCCGATTCTACGTATGCCAGTTAGTCGAAAACTAGCTACTAACTACTAAATCACTATAATGCAAAAAAATGTGCCGCCATGTTGGATTTTAACACATTCGACACTGCGTTCTCGACAGGCAGGCACTCGTTAACTTCGCTCAGATGCCGGAATATCCGGCATCTGAATATTTCCCTCGGAAACAATTCTTTCGGAAAAACTTCAATTAGTGAAACCTTTGGACACCTCTGATATCGATTTTGTAAGCTACTGGTTAATTTCAAGAATTTCAAGGAATGTCCCGAAAACGTTTCAAAAAGGACAGGCTTCATATTGCCGTCAGAAACATTTTTCGGAACCTTTGTCAAACTCTGACACGGCTTTTAAAAGCATTTGGCCAGTTTCCAAAAATGACCTAAATAAAAAGGTTATTAGGTAGGTATATACAAAGTAATTGTCAATCCGAATTGACGATTGAGTATTAAGGATTGATCGATCAAATCGAATTAACGATTAGTAATCGTCAATTTTAAACCTTAAGGTTTTGTGCTACCTATTTTCATCAATCGACAATCCTCAATCCGGATTGTTTGGCCAATCCTCAATCGTCAAATCGAATTGGTTTTTAGACAACAACGCTTACAGGCTGCAGCAAACCCTAGCAGGTATACCTAGGTATCAAAATAAAATAGTACATTACGACACAAGTGCGAAAAACAGGAAATTCGAAACGAGTGGCGATGTACAGATGGCCCTCCGAAGTTTTGGACCTGACGTAAAATGAGCCACTTCTCACACTAGAGCCTAAAAAAGGCACCATCTGTTAAACCCGTTTTAGAAAACTTATTCAATATAGATGTAAGTAAATGTCCTTTATCATAAACTTCTATAAACCGGCAGTAGTTAATTATATGATTGACTCTCTAACTGTCAATATCACATTCGCATTAGAAATGCAGCAAAATGAAATTAGCTAATAATATGCTCATTAATTTTTTTATGTATAAGGGGGGAAGTAGTACAAAACTATTTAGTTTATCTGTAATAAATTATTTACTACATTCTCACCCAGTCACATAAAGTTAAGTGATAATTTAACGAAACTAAAATAACAAAACCACTCCCTTTGGCCCCGTCCGTATGTTGATGGGCACATTTTCAAATATCAATACATTCTGTTTTGCCAGTTACTCTGTGACAAAAGATGTCTAATGCTTAATTTTTCAAAGGCCTATTTTTCAATCCTTAGTTAAAAGTATCTGTTAGTTAAAACTATCACTAGGTATCCTTTTCGGTCACGAGTCATGAGAGAAAAAACAACACAACTAACATTAATCTGACTCTGTTAACTGGGGATTGAAAAATAGGTCCTAAATGTCATACATAAATTATTGGTATACAACTATCACAACTATACATTCCTGTGCATGTATACTTTGTAGTTCCATTACAATGGGTATTAATGAACTTTAACATTATTACAAGTACAAAAATACCACAAGTAACGAAACCCTACGACTAAGCATCAGTACCAATAAAGTCACAGCCTTTTTTTTATTTGAAGCATGACAAACAAGTTTTAAACATTCACGGCGGTGACACGAGCAGGTACACTTAATGAATAATTCTATGGCGAGTAATAATTACAATTATATTACTTATTTGAAATCACCTATAAGCAGTGTAACGTCAAATAGATGTTACAAGCAAAAATAATATGACCCCTGAATCAATCATTATTATAAAGTAGCATAAAACTACGAGAATTTAAATAACTACTTAAATAGTCGATGACAAAAACATATTTTTTTTAAATAAGGCAATAAGCGTTAAGCTAGACGTTTAACTAATTAAAATTTTATATTTCTATCCTGATCACCTAAATGTGTTTTTCAGAATTTATTGTACAGTCGACGTCAAAGATATCGTTACGATTTAGGTTCCGAAAATATATTTACACGACTTTATTACTTTGAGATTAAGGACGTGTAAATATATTTTTGGCACCCAAACCGTCATGATATCTTTGACGTCGACTGTACATAGATATACCAATAAACTGATAAGACTGATGTAGGGCAAGTGCAAGCAACTAAATATTTATAATTTTTCGTCAGCTTCCGAATTCTCGATCTAAAAAAATCGAGTATTTGGGTCTAGATATCTGCATCTGTTTTACAGCAGCAGCATTACACATGTTTATGTGTATGTAAGACCTAGTACCGCGAATTAGTATATTCGGAGGATTTGCCTCTTGCCCAAACGAAGGCGCCATTAGAGTGAAACAGACAAATCCTAGTTTTTTTTAACACTGACCATTTGCTTCTTAAACTTTCTAGTACCCACTATTAATACTTACTTTTTTCATATATGCTTTTACCGTATACTTTCATGCACTGAAACGGTAAGAATAATAGAAAACAAACGGTAATATTATTTTTGATGTTTCTTTTAATGAAATTGCGAATATTGTTCCTAAATTCTAGAATAGGCTCAATGCACAGTTGACGCCAAAGATTTAATTTGGTTTCGGTGACAGAAATGTATATACAGGGTGTAATCGTAAAGTGTTGCCAGGCCATAATTCCGTAAATATAGCAGATACCAGAAAACTTCTAGCTGATATCGAAAGTACGTTACCCAATGAGTGAAATTACACTAATAACTTTTTTTTAAATAAAATCAGAAATATCTCAAATATTAACTTCAAACCCTTCCATACATTTAGTACGTAACCGTTCATTCAAAGAGTAGTTTAATACGATTTTTTATTTTATTTAGGAATAAATGTTAGATTAATTATTTCATAAACGGTAGTATTATTATTTTATTACAATGTATTCGTACAAATAACGAATCTCTAACAGTTTTATCTGTTATGACACCCGACATTTTTAAAGCTAGTCGTCATGCTAAATGTATGGGAGCGTTTTAACTTAGTATTTTTAATATTACTCCATCTATTTAGAAAAAGTTATTAGTTCAATTTTACTCGTTGGATAATGCACTTTCGATATCAGTTGGAAGTTTATTGATATCTGTTATATTTACGGAATTATGGCCTAATAAGTGTGGCCACACTTAACGATTACACCCTGTATATACGACTTTAATGTCTAGACATTAAGGTTGCATAAAAAAATTTTGACACCTAATCCGTAATGATATCATTCACGTCGACTGTATAATATCGACCCTAGGATCTAAAACTAACCGATATAGTACGCCCTATTATTACTTGTTGGTCGTCTCTACCTTCATGGATGTGGTACTAGGTAAGTAAAAAATTAAAAACAACTTCTACAAGTTATTATAACGCTCTGGCAGGTGTTGATCGCTATTCAGAAATTATTTAACATTATTAATACCGATTTAAATATTCCTCTAAAAGTCTAAATTTAAAAATATCCCGTACCAACTTTCATACAATAACCACATTAACAATTTCTTTTTAAACTTTGGCGACCTTTTCAACAGGCCTCATAATTACATCATTCCATTTACGCCAAGTATATAATTACGAGAACGATTACAGCAAGGGTAACGAACATTCCCCCAAACAATATGTACTTATCTTGCGAAACCCTCCTTTCGATAAGTGATATTGTAGCATTGGAGAGTCCTAGAGTGTTGGCCAAGTCTATCAACCTCTTGTGGGCCCCTTTCAGTGTATCCCTGTTGTACCGTAACGTCTGCAAAATGTTCGTACCTGAAAATAAATCATACGTCAATACAACTTCGCAAAATGCAATATTAAGGCATAATCAGACAATATAAGG
Organism: Thaumatotibia leucotreta; assembly: GCA_025490895.1. NCBI lineage: Eukaryota > Metazoa > Arthropoda > Insecta > Lepidoptera > Tortricidae > Thaumatotibia > Thaumatotibia leucotreta. The sequence continues at coordinate 17,059 of JALPQI010015198.1, forward strand.
CACTACCAAAAGTAGTCAGTCTGCACAGGAGTTAGGTCGCAAAGGCTAAGCTAAATGATTAATTAGCATAACAAGTTATACAATAACATACTCGCTCAATAGCGCTTAACATGAAACTCGCTTCGCAAGGTTGAATGTTCTAAGAAAAAACAAATACGAGGTAACGAGGCATTAGATTCCAACATACCCATTAAAACCATAATATCTTAAAGTTGTTCATAAAACGACCTTAGCGGATGGCGGCAGAGAAATAGTAATTATTGGCGTCGCAGCTCGCGGCTCAGTTGTGCTGCAGATCCGATGTCGTTAATATTTAATAGCGCCGAGTTAACGCGCAGACCTCTCTTGCGTACTACGTGAAAAAATACACCATTGTTCGATTCTTAGTCTTCAGATGATTCGCGATCACGCTAACCCGTCTCGGACTCATGTTGACGACGCGATTCCTACGAATACCTTAGCAAATCTGAGGGACACAGTGAACTAAAGAAACTACCAACAGCTAAACAACACTGCAACATAATGTGGTAAGTAGCATATTTTTTTGTCTCTTTTTCTATAAGCGAGACAGCTATAGTTTCTAGAAGTGGTTACAATTTATTGCACATCATGGTAATAGATCGCACTGCGCTGTATATAATTACAACTATCCGTCGGGTCATACTCATTTAATTAGGTAGCAAGTAACAACAATGAGTTTGTGTGACTAGCCAGTGCAACGGGGACAATGCTGAGAATAGTTAGGGACTTTACTCAGCTGGTTTACTTACGGCTAACTTCATTATAGTTTTGTTTCTGAGTCCAAGAACGAACGAATAAAAAAACTTGAGCGATTTCAGCACAGAATCAGGATAGCAGCTAATATAAGTATTAGATACTCCACACGTATTTCGAATAAGTAGAAGCTATTCGCATTGTATCGGATACTGAGCGTTAATTTCGTAATATAATATGACCCCTGAATCAATTATTATTATAAAGTATCATAAAACTACGAGAATTTAAGTAGGTAACTACTTAAATAGTCGATGGCAATAACATATTTTTTTTAATGAGGCAATAAGCGTTAAGCTAGACGTTTAACTAATTTAAAATGTATATTTCTATACTGATCACCTAAATGTTCGAATAAGTAGAAGCTATTCGCATTGTATCGGATACTGAGCGTTCATTTCGTAATATAATAACAATACAATAACGTAATCGATAATAATAGCATCACTTATCTTATATGAGGAACATATTCACAGTACATGGAATGTTTATTGCAGTATCACGGAATATGTGGTTAGGAAAAATTTCGATTTTACACAAATTGCTCAAAAATAAACCGTAGGCGTTATCGTTGATCACATGAAAATCATAATTAAACAACTACTTTTCTCGCACCACGAACTGAGGGTAGCCTCACAAACATCCATTTTAAGTATATCGTTGTCGTCCTCAACTTATCTACTGAATAGATTTACCACCACAAATTCTCAAAAGTATTAAAAGTTTGCAGTAATTTCGTTGTGTGTACTAGCAGAATCAATCTCAGTCATTCATTAACGATTTCAAATACATGCCTGATTACCTACCTGATTCATGCGTGTATAATTTTATCCCAATATAATTTTAACGAAGTATAAAAATGTCTACACTTATGTTAGACGGAATAACAATAAAAGTATAAAAATAACGCACATTGTCTTCCATCTATTCTGTGAAGATATTTTTATGCAATCATTGTACCTAGTCA
>JALPQI010015199.1:0-34669 GCA_025490895.1 Thaumatotibia leucotreta
GAAGTGAAGAAGGAATTATTTGTAACTTTTCAGTTCGCTTAAAAACGGCGGTCGTGTTTTTTAATTTTTTAATTATTTTATTTATTTACACGACTGCCAAAAGGAGAGTATATGTGTTCAGTCCCTATGTATGTTTCATATTTTCTTTAAACACGCAGATCTTCACGACCACTTAACCGTTTTTAATAGTGTAAGGTATCATTAGAATCCTCGCGACGTCGCGGGTAACATAGGATATGTGACGTAACGTTAAAAACAATATGGCGGCCTATAAATTCAATAACGTCTGACCAAAAAAAATCAATTTTAAAAAAACCTATCGAGTTTGGTATCAAAATGAAGAGCTTTGAACTGCGATTACGAATATGTATTTAACTTACATGTTTGTTACTTATTCTAGAAAAGCCAGATTCATTAAAATACAATTAAAGCGCCAAGAATAATATGTCATCAAAATGCTATGATTTGGATATCAAATTAAAGCATTTTATATGCAGATTATAAATATATATACAAGTTATAAGTTTAAATATATGTTTAAAGAGAAAACTCGAAATGTTCTACATCGCACTATTGAAGTTTTTATTCGAAGCCTAAGACGTGACATGACTGTCACAGTTGACACATCTTCTTGACCGCTAAGTGTGTATGAAACAGATACATTGTACATACGCGCTTGTGGTCAAGGGGTAAGATGAACGGCTGCTACGCAGCGGTCGTGGGTTCAATCCCCGGCTCGTACCGATGAGTTTTTCAAATAATACATAAGTTATTATACATGTACGATACATCATTTGATATATAGTAGATACCGGTCAAAAGTTTAAATTCACTCCATTGATTTCGATACAAAATACACTTGCGGGGGATTTTTTTTTTTCAGTGTTCACAACAAAATTTCAAGAACTATTTAATATTAATTTCCCATAGAAACTGAACAAATTTATACATTGGATCCGATAATAATTCTTAGGCAAACGAATTTTCATGATGACATGACTGCTTAAAGCTGCCACAGCTGCCTCAGTTGTCCGAACTGTTCGAAAGTAACGGCCAATCAAAAAGAAATAGCTCAATAATCAGTCACATATTACTTTAAACAAGTGTCGAATTAAGTGCTGGATAAATGATGATAAACCAAAGAGTCGATTTCGTATCAAAATCGTGGTGTGAAGTGTGAACCTAAAATTTTGTCCAGTACTGTACACACAGTGCTTTACGGTGTAGGAAAACATCGTAAGGGAACCTGCGAAGAATTGTGCAGGGGAGTTGGTAAGAAGGAAGGTAGGTTTGCCTGGTAAATTGAATCTCACGCAGCTCGGCCTTCGCCCTAACAGGCAAGCGGCCGTCGGACCGCGCTCCGGGCCTTTGGCCCTACGCGGCACTCGGCTTTTAGCGTCCGCATTTTCTCCAAACAAATTTTTGGGCCTGCGGCCCTGAGATTTGTTTTAATACTCGTAATACACTTTTCCATCGTATTGCGAAGGAGCGCTGGGGTCTGGTAGCTTGGCCTTCGTCCTTGCAAGCCGGCGCCCCTTTGGGGGACATTTCGGGGTTTCGGCCCTACGCGGAGCACGGTCCGCAGGCTTCGCAGGTTGTGGAAACGATCGTTGGGTCTGCGGATCTCCGATTCGTTTTGATGTTAAACTATTTCATCACGTAGTATGGAAGAGCGGGGCACTAGCTTCGATTGTTAAGGCAGTTAAGAAGGGCGGTTGTACCGCTTGGGCTGACTCGTTGGGCCTCCGACCCACCGGGCTCGCGTTTGAAGCACCCCGATAGTGACGCTCCAGGCCTTCGACCCTATGTGGAGCTAGGCTTATTTAGAAGCTTGGTAGCTCAATTTTCTTGCAGCTCCTTCTTCGACCTTGCTTTAAATTTCTTCCAAATGACACAAGTGTCCGGGCCGGGGGCTCACCTTTCGGCCTCGCAAGCCAGCGGTCTCTGAGGGACGATTCAGGCCTTCGGCCCTATGGCCTTCGCAGGTTGTCAAAACGATCGTTGGATCCATTTTAACGTTACACTATTCCGTCAGCTGACGTGGTAGTGCTGGGCTTTGGCGGCTCGGCCTTCCGCCTCGCAAGCTGACGCCCCTCTGGCAGCCGCTTTTGGCCGCTGGTCCTACGCGGAGCTCGGCTTTCAGTCCTCGCTGGAGTTCGATGCAAACCGTTGGGCCCTCTGGTTCGATTATTCGATTTCGATAATAGTTAAGAGAGACGGTTGTGAGGACCGTGTGGAGTTGTGGACTCGCCCGTTGTGCCTTGGGCCCTACACGGATATCGGTTTATTAAGATGCTGGGGTGCTTGAAGAAGAAGCATGGTAGGTCAAGGCGCTTGGGCCCGGTCCGGTGTCGATGTGACGCGGTTCAGCCTCCGCGAGCTCGGCTTTCGGCTTCCCACCCTGAAGCTCGCCCTGCGGACTCGGTCAAAATAGATTTACATTGGTTCCAGTAATGCTCCAGCCCTCACGCGGCGTGCCCTTCGGCTTCGCCCAAAATTAGCGGGATTGGAACTTCTCGGGCCCCCGGAGCAAAGCTTCAGCCCTCTGCGGAATAGGTTTTTGAAATTCCATTCAACTTTAAGGAATCTCCAGATTCACTAAAAGGTTTCAAATAAATAAAATAATTAAAAAATTAAAAAACACGACCGCCGTTTTAAGCGAACTGAAAAGTTACAAATAATTCCTTCTTCACTTCTTCAGGTTAATTCTTGTGAGCTTGTCTACATAATAGGCACTTGTCTCATTGCTTACTATATTTTGTTTCGGTTGTAGTCGGGGAACCTCCATATATTTATATTTTCCGTAATGAAAGGTTCATATACATTGGAAAGGTAATAGGTTGCCATTCGGCTAATAGGTCTTCACTACCATTGTAACCAAACTATTATTTCAAATAATAGTTTTATAACATCTTACGGCTAACATGCATTAATTAAAAACAAACATAAATTTGATTTAATATAAATACAGATATAGTACATTAACTAGAGATGAAGTCTCTAATAGTCAGAACAATTATATAAATTTAATGAATTTTGAGAAATGTATAGATGTAAAGATATATGTAAAAGGGCATACAATTGTTTTTAGTTAGACGTTAAAATTAGCATTATGATACTGCTAGAGATGTAAAGGTCTCTAGTTGTCAGAGTAAAAAGAAAACAAACGGATACAAATACTGGCATAACTGGCATATACTAAGCCGGTGTAAACACTGGGCTACTGGCATAGATAGAGGCAATCCATCTAAGTCCTCGGGGTAGGCAGAGCATAGGCGATTTTTTGGTCACTATGTCCATGGGCCTCAATTCCTGCTTTCCATCAGGTGGGCTGAGAGCTCAGTTGTCTAGCTTCGTCACATAAAAAAAGGTAACCACTTTGCATGAAAATGGTTTTTTTTTGCGATTTTGGGTTTAGTCCCATAATAGTTGCTTACACCGTATAAATAAGTCATACGACTTATTATATTATGTCATACACCGTATAAATAAGTCATACGACTTATTTATACGGTGTGTGACTCTGGACTCAACACCGTGTATATGGGAAGTTTCTTTAATGGACTCTTAGGACTGTAGGTATACACTTGAAAGTGAAAATCGTTAATACTCCTATGATAATTCTCATGCACGTTATATACCGTAAAAAGGGGTTAATAGGAATGACGGGGTAAATAGGAATGTAGAGTAAACTAGTCTGTTAGCAAAAACAAACAGTCCAGTTTAGAATTACACATATGAAAAAATCTGTTGTTCTAAATTGGACTGATTGTGCTCGGCTAATAGATCATTTACTACGTTCCTATTTACCCCGTTTTACGGTACCTATTATTCTTTTTAACTTGGAATAATTCAACAGTATTCGGTTACCGCTATTCTTAGCAATAGATTGGGATATTATCTTAAAGCGCAGAATTCAGCCTTATGATGATAATGACGTTGTAAAAAGCCGATGTGCACATTTGCGGCATGGCGACTTGGGAGAATATGGCTGAGGAAAGGAAATGGCGAAAACGTTTTATATTTATCGATAGCGGTAATGTGCAGAATTTAGTGACAAAGTTAACACGTTCGCCTCCGGTACTGTTTCACTAAGTGCTAATACTATGCCGATCGGAATTCATCATCATCATCATCATGTCAGCCGAAAGACGTCCACCGCTGAACATAGGCCTCCCCCAAAGATTGCCACAATGACCGGTCCTGTGCTACCCGCATCCAGCGGACTCCTGCGACCTTCACCAGGTCATCAGTCTACCTTGTGGGGGGCCTACCCACGCTGCGCCTTCCGGTACGTGGCCGCCACTCGAGAATCTTCCGATCGGAATTATTTGATAGAAATCTTATGCCAGTGACACGCATGTGTGACCGAAAAGATTGTACTCCTATGCCGGCGACACAGCACTTGTGTGAAAAACGTTCGTATTTTTATGCCACTGGCATAGGAGTGAGAACTTGATTAATGCTAGTGGCATGAGAATAAGATTACTTTGATCACTATGTGTGTCACTGGCATAGGATTACAGTTTTTTCGGTTAAATATGCGTGTCACCGGCGTCGAACGTGTCAATATTATAGATATTTAACGATTTCGGGTTTAGTAGTTATTAAGTTTATGAAAGGTTTAAATTTCATTGAAGTGGAGTGTACATTGTAATTTACATTGGGCCTTAGGCCGGAATTACACTTGTGAGTTCTTACGTAAGTTGTAGGGACGGAGCTATATCAAAGAATGGGATAGTGATATTCACCTCTCGTTTCTTAGTATAGCTTCGTCCCTACGGTGTACGGCTGGCCTAAGGCTGTAATAACAACCATAAACTTAATAACTACTAAACCCGAAATCGTTAAATATCTATAATATTAACTTATATTGTGGCCTTCGTTGTTTCCAGCCTGTATATATATATATCACTAGCGACCCACCCCGGCTTCGCACGGGTACTATACCTACATAAAAACCTTCCTCTTGAATTACTCTACATATTTAAAAAAATCTCATCTAAATCCGTTGCGTAGTTTTAAAGATTTAAGCGTATGTACAAAGGGACAGAAAAAGTGACTTTATTTTATACTATGTAGTGATTATGGATTTACGGTTAAGAGCCAACAAATAAAAGTAATAAGTAGGTACTAGAGATATTTCACGTACATTTCGTACAAAAGCTGTTAGATTCGGCACGCGATCCCGACATTTCTTCAATTTCTTACCGTCGTACACATAATCTATTTTTTCCGTTTTCCCATTATTCCTTTTGGATCTATTCGATTTACCTAGTAATATCCTTTTGCTATAATGTAGATGAAAATTATATTTATCTGCGCGTAGGCAAGTGTCTACTCCAGTCAAATGTGAAAATAGTTATTTGTTATACAAGGGTGCAAAGTTGTATTTTACCCGCGAGTATGAAATTGAAACACGAGCAAGCGAAAGGATTCTATAGTTTAACCACGAGCGAAGCGAGTGGTTCTAAAATAGAATCCTGAGCAGCGAGTGTTTTAACATACGAGAAGTAAAATACATTTGCACCCGTGTGTAACACAAAACTTTTCCCCTCACTATAGCGAGGAAACTCAAAAAAGGTAATTATTTGTTCACATTACAATCATCATTATCATAGATCATCGTTAGTGATAATAATTTTCCAAATGCATCATGTATTTAATGCAAGATTTTGTCGCAGTAAACTTACCACGAAAAAGTAAACGCATCACGATTTTAACACATTCCTGTAGTTGCACACCAACGCCAATGCATTATTAAATCATTCTCATTCATTATTTTTACAAAATTATAACAGAACACCCTGAAAGTTGTTTAGTTTACTATTTTTATGCGTGTTCGAGTCGGTAAATAAAGATTATAACCTATAATATTCTTTGACAATCTTGACGTTGACATTTTCTGCGTTTTGTGATTGCATCTAGTCATCTTATCATCATTCACTAAAACAATTGTTACTTATGGAATTTTAGGATTTATATGTTAAAATCATCATATTATATAAAGGTTTGTATTTTACACTAAATTCTCAAACAAATTATTTAATTATCATTAATATGGAACAATTTCCATGAGCATTTTACGTTTTGTTATTCCAAAACCAAGATCAATACTTTGCCACACAAGTGAATAATATGCGTTTTTACACGTTCGTATTAAAGGATAAACGAGCACTTTACGAGCTAGTGAGGGGAAAATATAATTATTAAGAGGCACTGATGTACATTGTCTACACATTGTTTCACCTTGATCTACTGAGTTTCTGTACGATTATTTAAATTAAGGTTATACTTAAGGTGGCCAAAATAGAAGTGCATTCCCGTTGACTGTGAGCTTTTGGGACATAGAATAGGCCTCCTAGGGGCTTGTTGGAAGTTTCAGAACGGCCGATAGTTTTTTGATATTGTACGTAAAATTGTACTAGGTACTTAAGTAAGTACTACCTACTTACTAGGTACCGCTACTTCTGAAATTAATTTTTAAAGAATTCTCCTAAGGCATCTATTCTGCGTCCCAAAACCTGACTGGTATCGGGAATGCACTGAATATTTTTTTGGCTACCATGTATGTATACATTGCATTTAACATAAAACTTAGATATACTTGAATCTTTAAGAAAATTTAAGGTTTCTGATAATGTATTGGGATTATTTCAATAAATACAATATCTTGGGATATCTTACATATATTGACCCGATCCCACAGTAAATTCAATTAAAGCTTGTGATGTGGGTACTAAGCTACGATATATATAATATAATACATAGATACTTATATACATAGACAGCCAGGACCAAGGAACGAATATTTGTGATAAATAAAGACGCAAGTAATGTCTTCGCGGGAATTTGAACCCAGAACTCGGTTTTTACCAATAAACTATGGCACCATCTAATCTGAATATCGATCGACAATGAAATCAAACGGAGGCAATAATAAAACCGCGTCATAAAAAGTTAAGAGTTGAGACCAGCTACTAAAACAACACGGATGCTGATAGTGGGAAAACAAATAAAAATAATCGACATCTGAGGGTCTGCCGCGAACCTCGAAATTCGCAAATTTCGAGGATCTGTCTCCGTCACATTAATGACGTATTCGTTGGGGTGATAGAGACAATTGCACGACTTTTAGGAATTTTGAAGTTCGATGTAGGCCTACTATTCTATGTAGGCACTAGGCACGTTCAGGAGCTTCGCGTTACAGAGATGAAGATGCTGCGATGGATGTGCGGCGTTACGTGTGCTGACCGCATTCGGAACGAGTACATCCGTGGCAGCCTCGGAGTCCGTGACGTAGCGGAGAAGCTTCAAGAATGCCGTCTTCGGTGGTTTGGTCACGTTTTTGTCGTAGGCCACCTGACTACGTAGGAAACACATGCCTTAACCTAGCCCTTGACGGCCCCCGACCCCGCGGCAGACCAAATAAGCGATGGCTAGATGTCGTGAAGATGTGAATGGGCTTACAGTAGAAGATGCCCAGGATCGCGCAAAGTGGAGGAAATGTAGCAGGAAAGCGGTCCCTGGCAAAAGCCGGTATAACGCTAGGTAGAAGGAAGGATGTAGGCCTACTATCGTCCGATGCAACAGCAATTTTCCTTATGACTTCTACATTTTTGTTAGATTTGGTTCTTTAATATTGTACCCACTCTGAATTACAAGATCTTGCCTATTGAGGGATGAAAATTACAAGTAACAATATTGGTATACCCGTTTTTGTAAATGTTTCCAAGGTTTTAGAAATATAGTGACTTGATTAAATGAACATTTTGTCAATGTTTGATTTGAAGTAAGTGGTAAGATTCGAACTCGCGTTTGCAGGCATTTCTCAAATAATATGACAGGTGTGTTATGACCATGTAAAATTGACCAATTACATTCTTCAAATTCGAATTCGAAACACTGTGATGCGGACTCATTGGCCGAGCTCCACAGCTCCGCTCCGCTCCGCGTCAGTGGAGCTGCACCCTTACCATTTGGACATGGTCGTAACACACCTGTCATATTATTTGAGAAATACCCTCGTAGACTTGCCGTGTGGTGACGGCAGTAAGAATACATTTGTCACCACCCCAACTCCTCCTGCGGGTGTCGTAAGAGTCGACTAAGGGATCGAAGTGTCACTGACCACTCTACATGGGCAGCAGCGTCGTCATAGTGGACACATTACTGCGATCGCCAATCCGCTTGCCCAGCGTAGTGATTATGGGCATTTACCTCCTAATGCGTCTATACGCCTAGGCGAGGCCTACGTTCAGCAGTGGACTAACATAGGCTGATGATGATGACCCTCGTAGACAACAGTAAGAACGAAGTCAGGTTGTAAAGGAATTGTTTCCCTATTCAGACGCGATTCAATAAGCGTCGCCGTCAGCCGCTGAATAACAATTTTATTGTTTACTTCATTCTCTGCCACGCTAAACAGACAGGTGATATTTTAAGTCTTTACGTTGAGGTTCTTGTACTAAGGGACCTAGCTAAGGAAGACATTGTATTTCGTGTGCCAGTAGAAAACGAAAAAATGTATACAGTCCTATACCAATCCTCAGTAAAATCTCAAAAAAATATTTAACACATTCGGTGCGGCAATTAGTTTCATTCGTAATTAACCATACTTTGTAGGAGCTCGAAAGACCCCCTAACGGATTGAACGTGTTAAAAATAAATATGGCTGACTTTCCATTTGACTGGCATTTGACGTCTTTGATAGATATCGTGAAACACGTTCGCGGATATATTTTTATGTTAATACCAATAAACAAAAATAATTTTATCTAAACATGTAGGTACATAAACAAGGTTTAGGATTTTAAGTTCTTAATAAAAGGTAGATGTCCCGTACATTTACAAGATAAACAGAAACGAACTTAAAATTATCATCCGTTATCGCGAATAATACCCTTTTACGTCAAAGAGAAACAAAGTTATTAAAAGTCAGCCATATTTGCTTAATTTTTTTTCGATTTCTAATGGCGCATGGAAAGTATCGAAATATTTATCGAAAGAAATATCTACTAAAGTGACGGCACCGCTAATGACAAGTACGTAATCAATGATATAAATGTATGGTTCATTAATACTTCTGCCCGTTCTGATTCTCTCCCGCATTTAGCGAACTGTTGTTCGCTCCACTATAGGTATCGACAATACTGTGTGTTTTGAAAGCCACGTATCGATACCCTTACTAGGGATGTCATGTGAATGTGAATTCAGTGTATCTCGCTCGCGCTAGTAATTTGCAGGAGACGCATGTCGCACAGTTGCTACATTGTAAAAATGTAAAAAAAAATCACTGGGTCAAACTCATAGGTGCAGCTGTCAGATTTGTTGTTATGTTAATGTTATTATGACCATGGCGGAAGAAATTATGACCATAGATTGTAATATTAATTATAATATAAAGTTTTACTATTGGTTTAATATTCCAATAACGAAAAAAAAAACGATGAACGAGACGAAATTCCACATAAAGGTGCCTAGAATGTAGGTTTTACTCGAACTATCACAGTGTTTTAATTTGACAATAACAGGATAAGCGTGTGTTCAAGCCTCCTTGGCTCTCAATAGTTTTAATCAAAATAACTGTGTTACGGAAAATTATACAAAAATGGGCCAACAACCATGTCTAGTATTTGGGTGATGTAAAATTAAGCGCCTAAATTATTACCGTATCAATATAATTATTTAAATATTTATCAAACGGGATTTTAGTCAATAATTGCTCGACATGTTTCGATCCATTTAGAAGGAGGATCCTCATCATGGTACCCACGACCAAAGCCCGACGTATACTGCGGGCTTGCGCTCTGCTAGACCGTGTACTGTCCGCGGGCAGCGCTGGCGGGGGCGGGGCGAAGATGAAGAACTACACTCATTGTCACTTTTGTCGAAAAGCGGGTTGCACACAACTCACTACATCACTAGGTAATAAGGGCTCGTCTACACCGTCTACCGATGCAATACCTAAAACTGCATCAATATAATATACCTATTTATTTATTAAAAGTCGCACCCATATATTCAACTTTGTGATTGCCTAAACACATTCAAGCGGTAGTTCATTGTGGCTGGAAACTGTACGAATACGAACTCATTGGTAAAGGCTGAACAATTCATAGCGCTGCATCATAATACCCGACGGTGCGGAAATACAGATGCAAGGCTTGTCTAGGATTATTCGTTGCACAGCTCGATTCAATTGCTAACTTGCATTTCGATTCAGGTCTGCATTCGACAATAACCAATAATATTAAATAATCACTTCACAGTGAAGTGCCTCGGTTCAATAAAAAAATGTTTATCACAAGGAGTATTACCTACAGATTACCTTAGCCTATCTATTACATATTCTAAACTATTATCTAAACGAGAAGAGTAGTGAGTTTAACTATGTCTGATATACCTTTAATCACCTTCAACAGCTAAAATAACAGTTAAAACAAAAGAAAATCGAAGGATATTACGTGTAATTACAGTGTGCTTAGGTCCTACCATACTGCACCCCAAATTAAAAGTAAAGCCTGATAAAACCTTCTCTATGGATCTTTTTTTTATTAATTATTGCTTATCGAGTTTATTCTCAGAAACTTTCACAAAAGTCATTTGTTAGTCCAGAATTTCTAGTGATGTGTCATTTTTGGTAACATTCGCTATACAGTAACTACGGCGAATGTTCTAAAACGGCGTTTCCTTTTAGTAATTGGGAAAACTAATTTTGCACCATCACGATATTTGGTCCCTGTAGTGCTTGTCTGCTTTTAGAGCCAGTAAAGCGTAGATCATTATACATTACATGAACGCATCTCCAGACGAACGAACACAACGTAATTTGTCGATATTACCGACATGAACGAAATACCAAATTGCAATTGCATTTACAGTCCTGTCTAATTTACGTCAGTATTCAGCAATTCGTTCGTTCTGTATATTCGCATTCCACAATCATTTCTGTTATGAATGCAAAATGCACGTAGCTAAAGAATTCAGCGATGCGCGTCGAAATTCCGGGAGAGAGGCTTTTGCACATTTGTTGCTTGGGTTAAATTGCTAACGTACATTTCGATGTGATTATTCAGATGAATATCAACATTTCAGTGTATTGAGCTGGGTAAAAGCTTCCCGAAGGAATAATAACTACGCAACCCAACAGTTAAAGCAATCTTGATCTAATGGGTCCGTCCCACGTTGTATCATATGGTATGCCATTCAAAATTCTCTCTACATCGTCAGTTATCAGACTTAGCCGTTCTATGAGCAATTTACTAGTCCTTTGTGAGTTGAGTGTTTGATTTTATCACATATCTCTTCATATGATCTATTAAAGAGCTACCCCTAAATAAACGGTGCAATTCATTGCTAGTCATAACTATTCACAGATGCAATTAAGTATCGCCATATAATACCTACCTAAAATGGACCATCGTTTAGTATGCAAATGAAATATGTAAATTATCGATGGTGCCAATTTTTGATGGCCTTACAATACAATCATAACGTATTATAATTATACATTGTGTTAACATCATGCAGGCTTTTATTGAAACCGAGGATTGAGATGCTGATGTTTAGCCGAATCGTGAGTATTATTTGATTTACAATTCTAATTTTAAACCTAATAAATTTTAGAATAAACTGTATGGAGCAACGTATTATCAAACCGGAATCAGAAAGGAATTTGAGATTACTATGTTGACACAACAAATGACACAACATTTACCAAGAAAAGATTTGTTTATACATGTAGTGAATGATTAATCAAACTATTGTCCGTAAGACTTTGCACTTAAACTATCAATATAATATATGAATATAACTATGAATATATCCTAGATTGACTTATACACTGTTGTGTCAACCGTACTTTCGAATCCCATTCTAATCGCGGTTTGATAATACTTCAATGTAATGCGTATTATTACCCGTTTTCGTAAAAGCCTGAGTCATGGTAACACATTGTATGTGTATGTATTTGATTATATTAATGCATTAACCCAATAAGTAGATTCCCCTTACCGTTTACAACACGGACACCAAAATGTGCCATTCAAAGCTAGGCCGATCGTGGCTGTCCAAATTACAAGCTCACGTTTGCCGTCCTGAAACCTCCGGTGTCAAAGAACCTTCGGTTGGCGTGGCTACGGGGGACATTAATTATAGTTCTGGCTAACCGCAGAGGTAAGTTTGCGCGTCTTAACCGAAGCCTAAAGACCACTTTGAAGTGTAAGGTTTGCTCGGAACTCCGGATGCGTCCCAATTGAGTTGAAAACTATTGAATCGTGTTTTAACTCAATTAATATGGAAATTGATGGGGGAAATAACACTGCGCTGTTGATGAATTAAAACATTTGTAGGCCTTATAAGTAGGGATCGGAACTATGGATACAAAATTTTACAAAACTTTGACAAGACATGAAAGAGCACACACATCAATAAAATACAAACCCAAACATTGTAAGTTCAAGATTCCGATATAGGCAATAAAAATTAATACATATTTTTCAATAATATTTATATTTTTCTTGGATAAAGTGATCCTATATGTCAATTTTGCAGTTTTGTTAAAGTTTTGCACCCATAGTTCCGATCCCTACTTATAAGGTCTACAAACAAAATGTAATTGCAAGTTAATTGTAACTTATAAGGTCTACAAACAATAAAAATGCAATTGTAATAATTTACTAGTTACTCGACGTTAGTTATTCTAGTAAGAATTGTAGTGTAGGTAAAAACTGCTCAACGATCACAGAAAATCATGTTTATTCCCATATCTAAGTCTCTTAGTTTCTGACGCAACCCGGCAGTATTTATATCAAAGCATCGTTAATAATAATCTAATCCCCGTGGGCAGCCTAGAGATAGCCAATATGTTTGGAAGATAAGACAGGCTTACATATTGCAGCCGTTTCCCTTGTAAACGCCATTTCCTGGCGTCGTTAGAACTGCCTTCTGTTCTGATCGTGGCTTCATTTATCATGGTCAAATGACTGTATGATAGGTTATTTTCATCAAGTCTTTCGGTCGCTTCATTTTTCGAGGAAATGATGAGGAGAAAACATTATTTCCTAGTCTGGAAGAAATGCTCACATATACATATGTATGTTAACACATACACATACTCAAGAACACATAGCAAATAAATATTTAAATATAATGAAATCTACATTTCAAACATTATTAAATTAGTTAGGTGGCATGAAATTTTATATTGAAAAATCTAGAATTGCATGAATCAACGTCCTCGTTAAACAAGGTTTCTTATAATCGTGTTTTTGGATACTAAATAATAAAACAATATAAATGTGTCGAGACATTTTTTTTTGTAATACCTACCAATAGTTCATATTATCTTAACAATAGCAATTTATATGCTTTAATTAATTATTAACGATTTTTACTTCGAAATCTATGCCGGCCTTGTGTTTTTTAATGGAGCACAATTTATCTAATGAATTTCAAAACAGTTAAATCATGACTATTTAAATTTCACTGCATTATTACAATAGTAAAACGAACATTGTTTTTCGAAATGGTTGTAATAAATATGTTTCATAAATACTAGTTATTGTGCAGAACAAATAGTGTGCATTATTATTACGTGACAAGCCAATTGATGACTCGAACTCACAAATTGATGTCGATTTATCTTCGGTTAGCATCATTTGCAGTGTATATCGCTTGTAGCTTTCGAGCGTGATTAAAATGTATGGGGCACCTAGTTATTCAGTATAATTTTGGAGCTTAGTTTAGTACAAGTTTTACATTTGGCAAAAGATTGCAGAATCTTTTACGCAAGGAATCGTGACACGCATCATGAACTCGGAAAGCTGCCGAGTAAATAATATGCATATTAGTCCAATGATGACACTATAGATGAAATACTTTAACTAAACCTAAACTCATGCACGACATGTAGGGTAGGACACTAACTATAATAATTATTATGAATTATGATTGAATAATAAATAGGATGCCATTTTGACGATTTGACAGACTTAGAGAAAGAGACAGGCTTATGCTCTTTACGATGTTGATATTGAAATTCATTACCGTGACGCATTGAAGAGGGAGTGACACATGTCAACTAAAATTCAGGATCATTTTTTGGCGTGCGGCTTCCATGTTTTATTTGTTCGTAGAGTATAACGTATCTTCCAGCAATTTGCATATCCTGTTTACCCGCCAACCAGAACGCTTAAAACTGAGTTTATCCAGAGGCTAAATATTCAACAGTTGCGTTAAGTTTGCTCGTTCAAATTGAATACGAATCCTCTAACTACATACCTATATTGTATATTTTATGTAAATACGGTTCAGTCTAGGGTTCGATGTCACCGGAACTACCCTGGAAACTATTGAATTAATTTGAATTTGTTGGAATGTTTTGGTCGAACTTCTAATTTAATTAGTTTGATATGCCGAATTTCGTGAAATCAAGCGAAATCAATCAAAATCAATATCAACATATTTTTATTCGATAGCTTTAGAAGTAATAACAATATCTACGCTGGTGCCTCTTTTTAAGTGTTCAATGTTAGAAATTTTTGACTCTAATTATAGCGGGTATAATATTTAACATGAAATAAAACTATGCTCATCCGCAGACCACGAACCTTGTAAAGTGTTCGAAACGACGGAATGAAGTTAAAGGTAGTTATAATATACGCGAGTTTATCCGTTTTCATAGTTTTATTTCATATAGCGGGTATGTTTTTTGATATACATATATGACAAAGATTCCAAGACATATGAATTTGTTATAGCTAATCAAGTACTTAATGTGATATGATCTCATTGATCTCATATGTACTTTTTAGGGTTCCATGCTAAACTTGGAACCCTCATAGTTTCGCCATGTCCGTCTTTCCGTATGTCTCTCTGTAGAATAGCTCCTTGCCTGTTAATACAAAAAAAATGCAATTTGGTATAGGTATACTATATTAATTATGCCAACGAGTGGTAGAATAAAATATATAAAAAAAAATCCGGTCCCTATTCGTAAAGTGGGGACGATTTTCGCAATCGGCCCAGCCATTTTAGAATAAGTAACTTCAGAACCTTAAATTTAATAAATAATCTTGGGACATCTTACACAAATTGACCTAGTCCCACGGTAAGCGCAATTAAGGTTTGTGATTTGGGTACCAAGCGACAATATGTATAATAGATAGAAATATGTACGAGTAGATACATGGACAACCATGACCAAGGAACAAATATTTGTGATAAATAAATACACATATAATGCCCTCGCCGGGATTCGAACCCGGAACCTTCAGCTTCGTAGGCAGGGTCACTACCAACCAGACTACGGAGGCTGACAAGTTAGCTGATTAAGAAGGTCCTGACATGCTCTTGGCCGATTGTTTTTAATATACAGAAAATTGATAGCGTTGACTTGATACGTAAAGCAGTGTATCACACTCGTACTGATGTTTTGGAGCGCGCACTTCACGACGTTACGTGATACTTAGCCAAGTTGCCAATCGCTAACGCTTAGTTGTGTATCGTAGTTTTCCCTCTCTGTCACTCTTTCATATTAGTGTGACAAAACAGTTAGCTGCCTTTCGCTTACGATTGACGCTTAAACGTTAGCGATTGGCAACTTGTCTAAGCACCACGTATCTATAAAAGCTAACATTAACGTTACTTGCCAACCCACGTTACGGATGCAGAAGGCTTGTGACAATCCCTCTTTTGCGTTTATTGTACTTTGCTTAATATAAACATGGCATGATGACTGGCAAGAGTGGCAAGTCAAATCAGCATCTTTTTTTGAACTGTCAAAACGATCACCACTATGGTATTTTATATGAAATCTCAAAAGTGACGTCACGTTTGAGTACGGCCAAACGACCTACTCTTTTAAGTTCTTTTCAAATTATTAAATAGAAGTTTTGTACAAAAAATACTGCAATCTACTTCTTAGTAATAATTAATTTCTTCGTGTATTATGTCGTACATAATGTTAAATAATTTATTTTAAGTACAGTTATCAGATCACCCCTATTAAATAAACTGTTCGCTCATTCTTCGCCTCCGTTGTCAGCCTCCGTAGACCGTTGGTAGTGACCCTGCCTACGAAGCTGAAGATTCCGGGTTTGAATCCCGGTGAGGGCATTAGTTTAGTATTTATTTATCACAAATATCTGTTCCTTGGTTGTGGCACTCGCGGCTTTGTATGTATTTAAGTATCAACTAGGTCAATTTGTTTTGTGTTCTTACACAAGTGTACCAAGATATTTATTTATTATGATCAGGGATTGGACAAATGTGCGTCATTGTTTGCAATAATATGGACATTACTCTGAAATTGATTAAATGAATAATCAAACGAATAATTTCTTGAAATTTGATTTCGAAGAAAAAGGTGACTATTAAAAGAGGTTTTCATAGTTACCGGTGTCAAATATGTAATTTTCTGAAAATGATTAAATGATTAATTATTCAATCAAGTTTGGAGTCATGTCCATATTATTGCGAAAAATGACGCACATTTTTCTGATCTCTGATTATGATTTATGTATTAACTATTCTGGCATAGTAACTTGTGCGAGTCATGTATATAAACTAAGCGAAGCAGACGCTAACGATAACTGCCAACGACACGCGCTTCAAGTGTTTCGCTGACGATAGCTTTCGTCATTTTTATGTTTTCTGCTCCGTTAACTTGGAGATTAAGGGTGTCAGGTCAGCGAGCTTTTGGGCGATCGAAACAGCTGTTTACGATATGTTCTGACTAATAATTACTGACGTAAGGTAAGGTGGGGTATGATGGAACGGTTTTTTTAATGGGGTAAGACAAAAAGTCATCCCTGCACCAGCAGAGATGGACGACTTTTTGTCTTACCCCATTAAAAAAACTGTTTCATTTTACCGCACCTTACCTTACTTAGATTTTTGTGACAGATTCTATGGTTTTATGCGTCAATTGACTATGAGTAAAAAAGGCAACATTCAAAACGCACGTTGACTAAACGCACTCCGACATGCTGTACTAAATAATTCATGTTCCCTTTCCTCGCTATAGTGCAGAGAAAAGTTTTGTGTATTTTACTTCTCGTATGTTAAAACACTCCCTACGCCCAGGATTCTATTTTTGATCTACAGAATCCTTTCGCTTGTGTTTCAATGTTTTACTCGCGGGTAAAATACAACTTTGCACACTTGTATCACAAATAACTATTGTTCCCAGTCATGAATCAAAGAGCAAATTATAAATACATTGCGCGTTGTCAAATAGAAGCTGGTAGGAGCAAATGTCTCCACATTTCAACCACCGACTTCCCATTTACTATAAAATGAAAGTTTTCGTGCGACTTTGAACTCTATTCATACGGGCGTTGCAATTTGACTAATGGTACGTAGCCGCAATGTTGCTATGTGGTGAATCGAATTTCCTCTTTGCTTCGGAATGTTCCGAACTAGTTTTCACGTTCGTAGAATTCATCGGTTAACAGTTTATTTCAATTATTGTGTAGGTACAGTCACCATCAGATATATCGTAGCGTTCGCAGCAATAAAAGAGTGTTCAAATTTTTTTTAACGCTTCGGAGTCAGTCAGGACGCTACGATATCTGGTGGTGACTGTAATATATATTGTGTAAGCAATAACTATGACTAATATCTAATATCGTAACAGCCCAATAATGAACATGCAAATTTTCGACACCCTGTTAATAAGTATGTTTCCATGACATTAGTAGCGTTGAAAATGTCGGAAAGATCAATTGTTTTTTCCAGAATGTATGAAAATTTCGTTTTTTCCCGTTTTTTTCGGGTTTTTACACAAATAATCATGTCACTGTCACTCCTTACCATCTATTTCAATTGACTTTTCCTCGATGACATCGCGTTCTCCTGGTATAAGTGAAAATTAGACCTAATTAACATTGGTTTAGAGTCGAAAATTAAAGTGGAAACTTTCATTGATTTTTTCGAAAAAATCCGGAAAAATAACGAGCTGTTTGGAAAGAAACGGGCATTTAATCCGGAAATTTTCAGCGCTAGACATTAAATAGGTATCATCAGTCCACTGCTGGATGTAGGCCTCTCCTATTAACTATGCGTAATGTACGCATTAGGAGGTAATTGCCCATAACACTGGGCATGCAAGCGGATTGGCGTAAACCGACTGAGATAAGTGTGTTGTTTTCGTCTGTGGAGAGTAACCCCGTACTACAATGGGATAATCCGAAATCCACTCAATCTCACAGTAAGCTCAAGAAATAAAGGCTAAATCTGTGACCTAACAATAAAGTAAACTACTATAATTAAGGAACATAATTATATGGTAAGCATACAAACTTATTGATTTAAACTTTCACGGTTATCACTCATATTTTAAGCCTGCCTGCGACCACGGGTGTAACGTCATGCCCGAAACGTCAGGATATAATTAAACGTAAGTTTACGCGATTAAGACTCGTTTGTCTTTAAAATATGACCATACAATCTTACCCTTACCGCGATACAAATCTGGAATTTCCAGCTTCGCAGACTGGATCAAATTGCACCTTCCGATTTTGAAATAAGTAATTTCATTCTCAAGTTTTCTTTAATAATGGTAAATCACAAAAAGAAACACTTATGTACATATTGCTGGAGTAAATACGGGTGGTTTATTTTCTCGTGTTTCTCTGAAAACATAGATTTCACAACAAAGCACCGCTCGAAAGCACTTGAGCCGCTAGATAAAGTGTTCGTTTGTGTCACTCGAGGGCTCTGGAGTCCTGAACTGCAAAGTTTTAGTCGACAGTTTTATTGTATAACTTTATCTTCTATATAACTACGCTAGACTGTACCAAGCTTGTCCTGATTTTATTTTGAAAGCATAGTTCAGTTCTTAGCCGTGTGGTGACGGTAGTAAGAATACATTTTGTCACCACCCTAACTCTTCCCGTGAGTGTCGTAAGAGTCGGCTAAGGGATTGAAGTGTCACTTACCATGTATTTATCGAAGATTAATGATGAGCAGCAGCATCATGAATCATATTGCGATCGCCATCCCGCATATTATGTTGGTATCAGATCTAGGCTAAGCGATCTGTCGGATGGCCCCAGTCGGGTCCAGTACGGTCTTGTGTGAGTCACACCACGTCTTCGTTTAGCTTAGAAAATCGATGATTTAAGTATAAGGATAATAATGGTCTCGTCCCAAGTAAAGAAATTTATTTCGGTTTTATTACCTATGCTTGTATTCAAAAACTATTTTTCTAATAACGGTGCATGGCGTGAAGAACTTGATAAATCGAGATATTTTGGTAAACAAAAATAAATTTAATTTATGAAAGATAGAACCTTCAACTTTTCATCTCGAGTTATCAAGTTCTTCACGCCATGCACCGATTTATTAATAATCGTAGTCTTTTTGACTAACGACAGATTTTTTAAAATAATTATATTAATACGTTCTCTGAATTAGCTTGTGAAGCTACGCCATAAAATCAATAAAGGTTTAAAACCTTTAAATGCAATTAAAATATAGTAGGTTTAGCACAATCCCAATATTTACCCACCGTCCCCGTTGTCCCGGTAAAGTGTTTATTTATTTGTCTCGGCACTCAAGACACGGCAAGATCACGAGAAAGAGTTCCACAAAAACACTTGTGCTGAAACCCACGGGACTCTAGATCAATACTGACTAGAATTTACTTTTTAGTACAGATGGTGCCTTTTTTAGGCGCTAGTGCGAGAAGTGGCTCATTTTACGTCAGGTATTAAACCTGGGAGGGTCATCTGTACTAAAAAATGTCGTACGAGACACGTGCAAAAAGGAAATTCGTAACTCGTGTCGATTTAAAACATAGCCACTCGGTTCGAATTTCATCTTTATCGCACTTGTGTCGTAATGTACTATTTGAGCTATAGCTTTAATGTGGGCTTCACTTGGTTTTCACTTCGACTTATGCTTGCCATCAATAAGCCATCGTCATCAGCAGACATAGAAGTCACGGTGGCACAAACAAAATTTTGCTAGGGTTTCCACTAGGTATTATTTTATCGATAAGTTATTCTTGACAGAAGTAACGTTAATGACTTCGAGATAAAATTTAAATTAGGCATAGTTGTAAAGCAGTTGAGAATTAAGCTTACTTTGGATGGAAATTGATCAAATATGAAATATGAGGTAAATAATTACACACACATCTAAATGAAGGACTAATTGCAAAAAATGTAGTGAATGAATGAATGACTTGCGTTGAATGAATGAATATTGAAGTAAATCCCTTGAACAAACTTTTTGGTCAATCTTACAATTGTAATTCGGTTTGCTGTCAGTACGAAAAAATAACACTAATTTCAAATTCCCCCGTGTATTTAAATAACATGTTGATGTGTGCGTGACCTCAACTCTCGTGGAACTATCTATAGAAACAAAACCGTAGCGCAGCTAAATCACGAAATGAGACACCCCTGGCTAAATCGAGGAGGTTTCAAATCAATAATAAACTTAAACTAGATTTAAACTTTAAATCGCCACGGAGGCCACACTCCAAACAGCTAGGTTAGTCTGTAGTTTTATTTCATTTGAAATCTAGTTTAAACCGGTTTTGTCTAGACTAGTGCAATGATCTTCAACGATATAGTTATTTAATTTATGCATTTATTCATTTCTGTATATCAACTTTGTGGAATTTGCTTGAACATAATATTTAGTACGTACGTCCTTTAGACTCAGTAGCCGTATAATAAAATATGAAAATGTAAATAGGATCAACATTCATAAACATATCTTACATAGTTTATTACTCGTACGTACTTTACATAAACCTAGGTTACATTACTAATAGTATGACTTAAAATGGGATACATAAATTATTTTTTTAGTACAGATGGTGCCTTTTTTAGGCGCTAGTGCAAGAAGCGGCTCATTTTACGTCAGGTCCAAAACTTCGGAGGGCCATCTGTACTAAAAAACGTCGTACGAGACACGTGCAAAAAGCAAATTCGTAACATGTGTCGATTTAAAACAAGTGCGTAAAATTTCATGTTTTTCGCACTTGTGTCATAATGTACTATTAAATTATTGAGGTCCCGATATTTCAGCACTGTTGCTCGACAGAAAAAAGTTGATTCACACAAATATTTAGTTGTAATAGTACATTATGATACAAGTGTGCTAATACTCTCTGCTATCTTATGCGCGCTCGCTTGCAGCTCGCGCGCACAATACCGCCTCGAGTATAATGATCAATGCACACGAGTTTCATACAACGTTTTTCAACACACTTGCGAGGAATAACCGACTTTTAGTAACACTTTTACTAACCTTTGTTGCTAGGTAATTACTACTTACTTAGTAGGTACTATCCCAAAGTTACGTTTAACCTTTTTATTTTATTCTTGTTCATTACTTGGTTCACAATTCACACAAAAGTAATACTAATAACAGTAAACACAACAAAATAAACGCAACAAACATTTGAAATTCGCTCTACTCCGAATAACAAAATAAATACAAACTTTAAAACGGCGCGCGCATATCTAAGGAATTTTTAAACGCGCGCAAATTTGTAAGGCAGCGATCCTAAGGACAAACAGCCAATATAAAAAAAACTGCGAATCATTAGCGATATCGTGAAATAAAATTGCGATACATTTAAATTTAATATAATTACTTGGTAATTTGGATGCACAATTTAAATATTTTATTTATTTATTTGCGAAAATTTACAGTATCTTGAAATAATATTCTGGATTCCGCTATTTCTGCCACATGTCAACTCGTTGGTCAATTAAAAAAATAAACATAACCTGACTAAATTCGAATGCTTCATCTACATGACATAATGCTTGCAAATGTTTGCAAAGATACTTGGTCGGGTTATGTTATTACCGCACTAGAACAATAACGTAATGAAAAAGCACGTGTGTTTAATATCTTGGATTATGAGCCTAATAGCGGTTCAATAATACCTACGTTACGAGCAAGTGTGTTGAAAAGTATTTTGTAGCACAATTCTACAATAAATGTGCCAATCAAGCAATTTAGACCGACACAACATTAATTGTATTCTGGATTTTTTTTATTCAACGATAAAAATACATTCCTAGTTTACGAGTAGGGAAGGTACCAAAAAAATAATTATCACTTTGTCGGTGTCATTAACATGTAAATTTCCAAATTGCAAATTTCTCATACTAACCAACTAGCTATACTGCAGACAGGCAGACGGACAGATGGAAACTATAAGGGTTTAGTCCAGTACGGCTTGGCTGAGATTGTGCTAGTGAGGCTATTGGGTTAACATAAACAAGGTATAGAATATCAAGTAAATGGGGTCGCTTACAAATTGCGAGGGAACTAATCAGCATAAACTAACTTATACCGGGAAGTTAAACAAACGGAGCTTGAAATATTATGCATATGGATTATGGAAGTACTTACAGGTTGTCTTCGGCTTTGGGGCAACGCAAGAATTGGTTATATATAATTATTTATATTGTAGAACGGGGAGGCGAGGGGGTGATAAAGAAGAGGCGCGGAGTTGTAGTACAGCCCGTTTCTTGTTTGTACACAGATTACAAAATAGACCAATCACTAGATCTAGGTAACCTAACTAGCCAAGGAGGCGTACTTTTGCCTAGTGAGGAAGAACTAGGTTACTGTTACTTAAGTGCTCAAACCAAGGTTGGGTCATCTAAATTACTGCTTCTCAAATAAACCTCGGTCGCGTGCAATGGTCATGATTCCGAGTCGGGCAAATGATAGCGCGATCTATCTCGACCACGGGGCCATCTAGCGGCGGACGGCAGACCTACAGTAGGTACTACAGTAGTGCGGTTAGTTGCATCGTTGCAGTGTTTGCGCTTGCGCTGTGCGTACATGTTTGCTATCATGGCTTGCCGTAGGCTGTCGCAAGTAGGTTGGGGTTACAATACTAGTTGAATTGAATGTAAATGTGCTAACACTAAATGAAATGGACACATTCACGTGAGGCCATCGCCCAACGACGGGGGTCAGTGCTTTCAGGCTTATGATGGTCCAGTACATTGGTTCCAAAACTTTTCTGTGACCACCCCCTCCACCAGGCTCCTTTCTCTTGTTGAAACGTAATTGTCTTTGTCGCACTAATCAGAAAGAGTGACAGAGATATATTTTTTGCAGCATTTTAGCTATGCACTATGAGCTCTCCGAAACATGTCGCATTTTTATGTACAATAATCGTTCGTTTGTACCATTGCATAGTGCAAAGCTATTAATCCGTATTAGGTACATCATCAGCCTATGATAGTTCACTGCCGGACGTAGGCCTCTCTTATTAACTATGCGTAAAAAGGCATTGGGTAAATGCCCATAATGGCTACGCTGGGCAAGCGGATTGGCGATCGCAGTTATATGTCGGCTATGATGACGCTGCTGTCCATTATCAATCTTTATCAAATAATCGCCAGTCATACTTCGATCCCTTAGTCGACTCTTACGATACCCGCAGGAGGAGTTGGAGTGGTGACAAATGTATTCTTACTGCCGTCACCACACGGCCAATCCGTATTAGATCTTCAAAAATTCCTTTGGAAATTATGTCTAACATAATGCATATAAAATGGGTTTGGGCACCTTACTCATTCCTAACCTTTTGAAACAAACTTTATCTCGTCTTTTCTTCGGCTCAACCTGCATTTAAATTGCCTCGACGTCCTTTTAAAAGGACAAATGAAAGCCTAAATCCGTATATCCGTCAGTGACTTCGCATCGAGTTTACCCGGGCTTACCCATTGATGACGGCATTGTTATCGGGATTACATCCAAATTCCACGATGGCCTTTATGAAGGATCTTTCAACGCCTTCTGAATATTTATAAAGTATGAACAATGAATTCAGCAATGAATAAATTCAGAAGAACTTCAATCTTATTGTATCATTGGACGACAAGGTTTTATTTCTTTATTTTATAGATAATACATCTGTGGCAATAATTTGCAACTGGAAAGTATTGTGCTTATAGGTAAAAAACTTTAGTAAGTGACCTAAATACAGTAGTGACCTATTCAAATAGAGAATATATGTTTAAAATGCAAACACAAACAAAACAAATGCTTATACCAATCATCAGTAGAATCTAACAAAAAAAAACATGGCTGTCTTTCCATAGCATTTCACGTCTTTGACACATATCGTGAAACACGTTCGCAGATATATTTTTACGTTAATACTAATAAATAAAGAAATCCATACAAAAAAATACGGCTCACAATGTAAAGCAACACACCCGAGTTAAGTGCTCGTTGACAAGTAATTTTACAAGCGGATGACATAGAGATATCATTACAATGTTCACGACAACATTACTGCTCGGAAATGCTTAAAAAAATAGTGTCATAATTAAGTGTAGCTTAAAACTTAAACTTAAAAAAAACTCTTAATTATAGATGACAGTAATAAATCTCATAATATGCCTGGTTAAATGTATCGCCCCTATTAGATATACACACTTGATTAAGTTATAGTTTAACAGAAATAGACTTCCAGCTTCATAGATCTTATTAATTACTAGGCAAACTAAGGCCAACCGATTGTTAAATTACGATTTAATGTAGATATACAGTGTGTTAACATGATACTGGCTTTTATTGAAACCGACGAATGCGATGCAGATTTTTAGCCAAACTGTGAACATTAAATGATCCAAAATGCTAATTTTAAAATTAATTAACTATCTAAGAAAAGTTAATTGAGAAGCAACGTACTTAAAGATGAATCGTTAATTTGCACTTGACAATGACAGATCGTAGCCACTCACAACGTTTGACAACTAAGCAGTTAACGCGTTACATTGATCGTTCGGAGGAAGTAAAATTAATTATACGGTCAATTTAATTATTTGTAAAATGTTAATACTTGAAACCGATTGCTAATAATGCGTATTATTACCCATTTTCGTAAAAGCCCGGGTCACGGTAACACACTGTATACCTCGCGTTTGACAATGGTTTACATGTAAATCATTATTACTACGTTCAATTTATTTAACGTATTTCAATAGGAATATTTGAATATTATCAGAATCATCTATTGTACAGTTAATTTAAATATTTAACACCGCACGGCTGCGGTCGGCTTTTATTGCATTGGGTTTGGCGGCCATTACGGCGAATCACTGGCGACACTGACGCGCTCAGTTGTGGTTTTAGCATGGATTGACCCCGGTAGATTGCACAGAAGTAAACATGACAGGAAACGTGCCGTTTCGGGCAAATTCCCGATAAAATACGAGGGAAACGTTTCTTTTCGATATTCCCCAAATTGTGTTTCACGTGGTACAGTACATCACTAAATATGCAGCATCTTTCATTCTAGGACTCACTTGAGGCACAGATACAGAGGATCATACCGTTTTTTTCTTACGTTAATATTATTGACTCAAAAAAAGAGAAGCATATTTATACCGATTTGTTCCTACTGATACTGTCCAAGTTTGTTTAACAGACTAAGCTATAAATCTGTAATTTATCAATTTTATCATATGATTCACAAGACAAAAATATATCGTCGTATGTAACTTAACAGCTTTAATAACAACATTAACAACCTCTTTAGTGCCTGACATATCATACCTATGACTCGTTTTACGCCTCGGCTCGTCATAAAACGAGTAAACATATGTTGAAGTATGTTATGAATATAAAATAACAGTTCAGTTCAGTTTATTTATCACAAATATTTGTTCCTTGGTCATGATCATGACTGTCTATGTATTTAAGTATCTGTATGTATAATATCTATCAGAGTACGAGTATTGTGCTTATCCTGTTTTACCACACATAAATATCAAATTATCATACGGTTGCAATTGCCTAATTATATGAGATTTAACTAATGTGTGCGTTCCAAAGGTACAAATCAGTTATAGTATAGTCGTTATATAATAATGATATTTTATAAGCCACACTGGTTTCATTGCCCAAATCATCTATTCAGCGCCAATCGCGACGAATAGCGTCACACTTTCTATGAAGCGTTTTCAATAAAAACAGTGTAAAAATTGCGCTAAGCGGTAATGTTTATTAAACAGTTTTCGTTGAAATTCTTTACTGAGAGTAGCAATATGCAACACATCTAAACAAAGTGTCGCCGACAGTATCTCGTGGGTGAGAGAGGCTATCCCTCACTGTCTTATTGATACAATTAGACAGTGACAAGGAACCCATCTCGCCTTAGAGTTAGAGGTGCCGCTACGGCGTAGAGCTTCGTAGCACGGCGAACTAGCACACTGGGCGCCGGGAACTCCCGAGGGGAGTTCTCAGTGGGGGGTCCATTTTCACATTTTCATTTCCAAAGTGGAAAAATCACGAGATCGGCCACGAGCGTAGCGCGTAGCACTCGTTGGCAATGAAAGTGCTAGACTACGACCCCGTAGCACTCCGTAGCCCTTACAAGTTAATCCGATAGAAGAACAGAAACATAAATCATTCATCTTAATCGAAAACCGGGAAGTGGGTCAAATTAAGATTCCAAGATTTTCTTACATACATAGTTATAGTTCAGGAAATATTATTTGACTGACTCTTATCTTACTTACGACCTTTTGTTTTGCATCATTAACAATAGAAAAGTGTGCTAGACTGCTGATTGTCTAGTAAGTGTTAACGCAAAACAAAAGGTCATCAGTAAGATAACAGTCGGTCAAATAATATTTTCTGAACTATACAAGTCTAGCTAATAAAAGCGTGTTAAAAAAAATGTATATGTACGTATTTTTTATTCAATTTTGATTGCCGCTTCATAAAAGCGAAGGACAATTAGGAAAACTGCAAAATTTCAACAATGTCCGCAGCTTTCGGTGTCACTCATGCAATATGACCAGCGCACGTGCTGTCCTGATACGACAATGGCGACCACATCCGCACATTGCCGGTGTACCGTGTCATGAACGAATTATCACAATAAATAGTAATTGTCGGAGTATTTTAGGCCGTCTGGTGATGGCAATAAGAATAGAATACATTTGTCACCATTCATAATCCTCCCGTTGGTGTCGTAGAAGTTGACTAAAGGATTTAAGTATTACTGACCATTCTTTCATTGAAAATTGATAATGGGCAGCAGCGTCATCATGGTGGAGTACTGCGATCGTCAACCTCCTTGCCCAGCGTCGCAATTTTGGATATTTACCTCCTAATGCACGTATACATACGCATAGGTTACTAAAAGAAGCCTACGTCCAGTACTGTACAGTAGACTGAGATAGGCTGATGATGTAATCCTATCATGACAATAATGTATGATGTTCTTAAGCTTCACCTTAATGGCCTGGCCACGACATTGGTCTAAGGCCACCGGCGGCGAGCGAATACATAACTTGGAGCGAGAGGCCGATATGGGAGCTTCCTGTCGCACGTATGGTTTTCATCCCCGCCGGTCGCCTTATACCAATGTGGTGGCCAGGCCATAATTCTTACCGTCAACTCTTTATTTACCTCCTACTGCGTCCATAAGCATAGCATGCAAGCCAGTTATCACTTCACTACATAGTATAAAATAATTTCACTTTTGCTGTCCCTATGTCCCTTTGTACGCTTAAATCTTTAAAACTACGCAACGGATTTTGATGATATTTTTTTTTAATTGGTAGTTTAATTCAAGAGGAAGGTTTTTATGTAGGTATAGTACCCGTGCGAAGCCGGGGCGGGTCGCTAGTAAGCTATA
This sequence comes from Thaumatotibia leucotreta, assembly GCA_025490895.1. NCBI lineage: Eukaryota > Metazoa > Arthropoda > Insecta > Lepidoptera > Tortricidae > Thaumatotibia > Thaumatotibia leucotreta. Next base: position 27,653 of record JALPQI010015199.1, read on the forward strand.
AAGGAAGATGCCAACATAATAATATCTGCATGCTTCTCAGGCCCAAGTTTTTACACGCGTCCGACAAGAATTAGAATTAAACGCTACTCCGTTCCAACGAAAGTTGACGTCGAAAGAAAAATGCAGTAATAGGTAGCGATTCAGTGATACCATCGCTAAAAGCACGGAGCGACAGATTCAAATGCGAGGAAGTTTAGGCTTTGAGAAAATAACGATTTAGTTGGTTTTATTTCTGCTTATTGATCAATCGGTGCTAGTAACTACGGATAGTTGTGAAACGTAAATTTTCTATTTACATTTTTTATCTTTTGACTTGCGACTGTACAGGTAGGCATCAGGTACATAGTAGCGTTCGGAGCGCTTAAAATATCTTAACACGCCTCTATCGTTATGGCAATAAAGGCGTGTTCAGATTTTTTAACGCTCCGGTAGCTGCGATGTATGTGACTGTACCAAACAGCTAGCTAAATTATTACTAATAGGGGTCGGAACTATGGGTGCAAAACTTTAACAAAACTTCTCAAGTGGATTTGACATAGCACATACATCCATAAAATATACATATCTACACATCCACACATTGTTAGTTGAAGATTCCGAGGTAGGGAATAAAATTGGATACAGTTTTTTCAATAATATTCGTATTTTTCTTGGCTAAAGTGTTCCCATATGTAAATAAAATAAATAATAAATAATAATTCTTTATTATACAAAGCCACGACAAAAAAAGGCCGTCTATTATGCTGAACAGTGAATACGAAACTACTGCAGTTATTCGTGTTTAAACAGAATCCGTGGTTAATTCGGTCAGAACACAATAATCGGAACAGTCCAGCTGAGTCTAGAGATCTGTTATTTAATAAACAAGCATTTTCGAATGTCCGTTCAGCTGGAAAATGGTTTGTCAATAAGAAGAGCCGTAACCGCTTGGAGCATTTAAATTATTTATTGAAGATTGATGACGGGCAGCAGCGTCATCATAGCGGACGAATGCGATATCTTATCAATTATGGGCATTACCCCCTAATGCGTCTACATGCATAGGTAATATTAGAAGAGGCTTACGTCCAGCAGTGAACTGAAATAAGCTAATGATGTGTGAATAAATAAATTCCTCACTTGTCAAGCCGTTGAAATTCGAACCGTGATAGTTAATACATGGATATTGTTTTCTCTTAATTGCTTTATTCTTCGTTATACACTTTTTTTATTTTAGCAGCCATATTGGATGTCATTCGCAGGTTTCCAGGCTGCCAGTTTTTGTCTATTTTTTCACGGCTCCGAAAAATGTTCTACTATTTGCACGTCCGTTTCACTCTTGATTTTATGGGTACAAGCGGTATCGGTCCAATTCGGGTGATCGTTCTAGGTTTTTGATTGCTATGGGTGCAAGCGTTGAAAAATGTTTTTTTTTTTTATTATAATATTACTTTTCAGCTATTGCCCCTCCCCTAACTTTGTCCGCGTAGGATTTTGTTAACGCTATAGGTATACATAGCTGATACTCCAGGGAATATGGAAAATCGTTTGAGTAGTTATATTATTTGTTTTGCGTCATTAACAATAGAAAAGCGCTGCGCTGCTGATTGTCTAACACCTGTTTACGCAAAACAAAAGGTCGTAAGTAAGATAACAGTCGGTCAAATAATATTTCCCGAACTACACCTACAAATTTTAATAAGCATATCCAATATAAGATCAAAGCAGACCTTCGATAAACATTTCAGATCAGTAACCCAGAAAGTAGTAGGATGCTTCCCAACGCAGTTGGTTCTAAAATTCCTTCTCTATGTGAGTATTCTGCCAGATCAAAGCCACTTTACCCTGTGGAGCCCCGAGAGACGGCAGCGCTAGAATGCAACCTGTTCGAAACACTTTGACGTCTTGTCTTTGCTAAGCAAACGTTTGAACCAATGTTTGGTGTGGTTGAACGAATTGAAATTATTTGCGTTGCTGGCGATAAGTTTCGTTGGTGTAAATATATTGGACGTGTTTAGCTTTAAACCACACACAAATAAGATACGTTACGACGTACTTGTGACATCGAGATGCGTTAGGACATACTTTTGAGCAACTTTCAGGTAGGTACCTATATTTTTGCAGTTGTACTATACACATAATACAGCTCAGTTTTTTAAATTTGAACTATTTATAAACACGAAAAACTTACATCTATGTTTGTATTTATGACCGCCTTCCACCGCGAGTGAAATATAAGTCATTAATGGCTCCGTTTTACGTTTATCGCTCGTGTTCAGCCATTAATGAATCTCCTCTGTTCGCAGCGAGCATTATTCTTAGTCCGTGTATTAATTTAACCACGACCCATAAAACGGATACAGCTGAAACATCCACCTAATTACAAGCTCAACCTAGATCCAGTTTATTCGTTTGTCATCCTCATCGCTCTACACGACCACTTCATATAAAATTACTAGCGTGAACCGAATGGGTAAACAAGTTCTCCAAAGCGACCCTATTAAAGAGCCAGTTTCGTAGCGAAGTTCATTAATTAACACAGGCAAAAACTTGCCAACACTCGTTCATAGATCCGCCACAGATATGTAACTAAAAAATATTACTACGTGAACAAAACTACGCATTGGAGAGAAAGATTTTTTTTAGTACAGATGGTGCCTTTTTTAGGCTCTGCGAGAAGTGGGTCATTTTACGTCAGGTCCAAAACTTCAGAGGGCCATCTGTACTAAAAAACGTCATATGAGACACGTGTAAAAAGGAAATTCGTAACTCGTGTCGATTTAAACCACTCCCTTCGGTCGTGTTTTAAAACATCGCCACTCGTTTCTAATTTCATGTTTTTCTCACTTGTGTCGTAATGTACTATTACTGCTTGTTAAATGATGGTCATAGTTGCCACTCTAAAAATAAATAGATAAGTTTGTGACAATATTTGTCAAAAACTCAGCATTTTATCAAAACGAAGGAAACTGGCCTCAGTACTTGATAATGGAGACTTAGGCTCTCCGAAACATGTCGCGCGTAGTGTCTAGTTACACGTGAGCTTAACCATTGAATTGTATTTCTGTCACATTTATTTTCGCTAATCCTTTTTCGGATAGAATGATTGATTTAATTTCAGCTCTTAGTTAGAGACCTGCGACCATATATAACATGGACGTCTAATGCCAGCTCAGAATGCCCCCAAACAACATCTTTGACAAATGTTTATAGAATATATATTATCCAATCAAAACTTCGACGGACCAATCACAAATATTTTTAAATGGTGATTTAAGTTTTTATAGGTTGACATTGAAATTCAATACCGTGATGAATTGAAGAGGGGGTGACATTTGTCAACTAAAATTCAGGGCCGTTTTTGAAAGGCAATTTATTATGACGTGCGGCTTCCATGTTTTATTTGTTCGTAGTTAGAGACCCATTTTTTGCCAGTTAGCGCGACATTTTTCGGAAATCTTAGTTCTCCATTATCAAGTAACCTGTTATTGCATCATGTTCGGAAACCTCCTGCTTTGTTTACGAATGCGTACTCCTTTTAGATACATGTCTGTGTCCAGACCCGTGTCAAGCAGCTAGTCACGGCATGTATGATGGTAATTTAACTGCCAACTAGTGAAGATGTTTTGGAAGCTTTGGGTTGGGTCGGGTCTGCCCTTGTTTAAATCGGCTATTCATGGACCTTGCTGAAAGTTTTAATAACCTTGTATTTGTATGTTATCCTGGCCTGTCAGCCTTTGAATGTGTGCTACTGACTGCGTAATGATGTATTAATGGATCGACATTCGAAGGAGTCATTGAATCCTCTGTAACAAAATAATTTTTAATGAGGGTCAGCAGTATTTGTATGTTTGCAGTCGTGACGGAGCAAACGCTTTCTCATGCCTCGTAGCCTGTCTGTATGTGGCATACAGTTGGTTTGCTATTATGTGGCACCTGTACAACTTTTTTTTATTTATTTTTGTTAACCCAGGGGAATCCGTTCTGGATACCACCCGGCCCGGGCGAAACCGGGTGGTTATGTCCGACTCGCAAGGACTAAACCCCTGGGGTATTCCACCGCTCGCTCTGTGTACGGGACTTCGAGAACGCTGCTGCACACCTCAGAGAACTCTGCGAGCGTTGCCCTTGCGGGCCCATCTTGTCGGCTGCTTCAGCAGCCTACTCCGCCGATAGCACCTCGGAACACTTGAGGGCTATCCGGCTCGGGTCACCTGTACAACCTAACCTAACCTAGTTGTCAAATAAAAATTCGGCTAAATGAAAGTTGCCAAATAAAACTTTGGTAAATGTTGGTATGCCAAGTAAATCATCTGCAAAAAGTTGGTTGGCAAGTGATATTCGGCAAAAGGAAATCATATATACGACATGGCAAAAAATTATGTTTTTTTTTTCAAAATTACATGAATTTAACGTATTTTTTATGATTTTTAGCAAATGTCGAAGTCATTACAACTATTGACATTATGACACAACTGAACTTGAAATCTGCTAAAATAGTTTTTTAATTGTAGCGATAAATCTCATGTTCTTTTCTTTAAAATTTCTGGAAAGAAACGGGTTCTTACTGCAAATTTTAAACGCAGTGTACATAAGGCGTTAGTGTAAGTTGATTATACAATGAACCTTTTGTATCTATCTTCTTATTCCGTCCTAAAACGTCAATATAATTTAAACAGCTAGTAAACAATGGAACACAACTGTAGGACACTCGCTTTCTCGCCAGCCGTACCATGAGTTGGCAACTAATCTATACCTACGTTAAGGTGCATTCAGACCAAAAAAGCATTCGCTGTTCTAGCCCCCGCTCTACGAAATCAACCAATCACGTTTTGTGTAATGATCGAATTTCGTAGAGTGGGAGGTTACAATAGCGAATGTTCGCTGGGTCTGAATGCACCTTTAGGTTTCACTCGGTACGTAAAGCAGGTCATCGCGCTCGCTCGCGATAGAATGCCCTTTAGTACCGTTTGGTAGCCAAAATTGGTAGCTGGCTGCCAAATGGAAAATATGGTTTCCCGCCAGGTAGCCAACTATAAAATGGGAATAATTGTCGGAATTGGTAGCCGGCTTCTAAATGAAAAATATGGTTTATCGCCTGGTAGCCTGCTATAAAATGGGAATAATTTTCCCATCTCGTAGTCGAATTTGGTAGCTGGCTTCTAAATGGAAAATATGGTTTCCCGCCTGGTAGCCAACTATGAAATGGGAATAACTTTCCCATCTTGTAGTTGGATTTGGTAGCTGGCTTCTAAATGGAAAATATGGTTTACCGCCTGGTAGCCTGCTATAAAATGGGAATAATTTTCCCATCTCGTAGTCGGATTTGGTAGCTGGCTTCTAAATGGAAAATACCTATGGTTTACCGCCTGGTAGCCTGCTATAAAATGGGAATAACTTTCCCATCTCGTAGTCGGATTTGGCATCTCGAAATCGGACTTTACGAATCGATTCCAGCTTGTACGAGTCTAAATAGTTACTGAGGGGACCAAGCCAGGCAAGCCAGTTACCTACTGGGATTTTATTCCCATTTTGAAGTCCGCTAAAAAACTTTGGCTACCAAATGGTACTAAAGGTCGCGTATCGAGTAAAACCTAACGTAACCAATACTTGAAAACTCGTGGTACGGCTACGGGAAACGATAAAAACGCGCGTAAACCGTTTACGAGCGAGATCTGACACGCCTACAATGCCGAGGAAGGTTCACTTTTTACAGCAATATGCCTTCCCGACTAATTAGTCGGGAAGGCATATTGCTGTAAAAAGTGCATTAGGGCAGGAAATGGGCGTAAAATATTGTAATAGTACATTACTACCGAGGCCGGGAAGTGACTGGTTGCCGGCCGAATATATGTAGACGGACGAGCGAAGCGAGGCCGGATAGTATTCGGACGGCAACCCGTCACTTCATGGCCGAGGTATGTATAATGCTTTTCTCAAACATGCAATGAAATGAAACAAAAAAATGTATCTTCTCTCTAAGAAATTATAAGTCAAGTCAACTACATAACTAAGTCTTTGAAACACAACAAAAGTCAAATACGACACCGACACCTCATTTTTTTTTTTTAGATTGACCTGTTTGAAAGTTGCAAATTTTTACCTACTTTTAAAAAGCGGTATTAGACGACGCGGTCGGTTGGGTCCAATTAATCGTATGTGGTGATCGGGGCCGACGGATCGCGCCGTATAATACTGCTTTTTAAATATTATTTTGAGTAGTTATTGTACACTTATTTTAAATTATATAATTTAAATACCTAATTATAACTGCAAAAAATTGCCAATAATTTTTTTTATACTAATATTACTTACAGATAATTATTGGCTAAAAGCCTAGATGCCAGGTCACAACCCTATGTCAAATGAAAATTAAAAAAGAGGCACTTGCCGGCCTAGGCCGGCAACGAGGTTCTTCCCGGCCACTTTTTAGGCACGTAACTACAACATTTCATTGCATGTTTGAGAAAAGATACTTTCAGGCTGTGGAAAGTTCAGAATAAGCAGCTATTGTAGCTAAATTTGGAAGTGTAAACGACCTATCGAACCGACCTAATGAAAGAATGCGGTAGCCTGAGAAGGTTTGACGTATGTCACGCTAAAAAAAACATGGAAGTAAAACGCCACAATAAATTGCTTTTCCTTTTTCGTTGACAAGTGTCACCCCTCGACTCCTTCAATACCTCACGCTTATGATTTTCTCTTTTGAGCTACCTATATTGGTCCGTTAAAGTTTTCATTAGCTACAATCTGTTTGAATTTATCAAAGATTTGTGCGGACATATGGACAGTGTTATGAAACGTTCTGTCTTACTCGCCCCGGCTGAATTGCACTACAGTTTTTGGGGGCAGTTTTGAGCTCGCATTGGACGTCGTCTATGTTTATATAATTATGGTCGCAGGAGGTAATTGAGACCAGAGGAAGCTCTAAAATGGAAAGGAACTAGCAGAAATAATCCACAATGAGACACTCTTTAGCATACTTTATCTCGCCTGAAGAGAGTTCGCGAAACAACGAACCAGGCGTCGTCAACAATT
>JALPQI010015200.1:0-33213 GCA_025490895.1 Thaumatotibia leucotreta
ATACCACCGTGTGTAAATCTAATAGGGGCGATAAATTAAGCCACGCATAGGATTCATCAGTGTATTCATCAGTGTAGTTATGGGTCAAAATTCTTTTCGGTGTCTTATTTTGTGTCCCTAAAAAACGTGACGCAGTGGTGATTTTTGTATGAGATGATGTTTTGTTTTCAATTTCTGATGTATGAATTAAAATCTGACGTGAAAAAGAAATACAAGTGCACCGGATTTTTTTTATATACTCAGTCGAAACAGCAACTAAAAGCGTGACAGAGTGGTATGAAACAACACAAAGAAATGAATTTTGACCCTAATCATGGATTACGAGGTTTTTTTTTAAATTACACTTAATTATGACCACACAGAATTTTTTTTAGATTTTCGGAGCAGCAATATTAGGTACGAACATTGATATGGCAGTTATGTCATCTGATTGTGAAATTAGCTGTCAACGAGCGTTTAACTTGAGTGTGTTGCTCTACATTGCGCGCCATATTATTTTGTATGGATAATTTTGTTGTTCGAATTTTAAGTAAAACTTGTCTAAATGTACTTATTACGTCCTAAACTAAACCCCGCTTCGCTTAGACTTACACCCTGTATACTTATTTAGGTAAACTTGTAATCAGCTAATTACAATCCACCAGCTACCATGAACCAACAAAAATTCAGTTTAATATTATCATAAAAATAACGATCGACACAAATTGTGTATTTAATTTATCAAGGCAAACTCCTTGGATTACATTGGCGGTGTTTCCAAATATTTTCCGTGCAAGCGGGCGATGTGTGCTGTGTACATATTATGTGTGTTTATGTATTGTACTGTGTGTCGAGCACATATTTAGCTGGGCCCAATATGAGGCCCCTTGGCCTTACGTGTGTTAACCTGACTAGGTTAGGAGTAATCTTAGGTGTTAAAGGTATATAGAGAACTACACTTGCGGTCAAATATAATTATATGTTTATAGAAAATAATGTAAACGGGCTGATATCAAAGAAAGTGTTAAAATAATTACAGGATAGGTAGAATTCTTTCTATAGTCAGATTATAATTGTACCTAATTTTGAGTTGTTCATACGATCCAAAAAAAATGGTCGTTAGTTTGATTTATACAGGCAAAAATTTTAGTATTTAAAAAAACCGCAAAATGTATGGAAACATTTTTCAGTCAGGATTTGCTATTTCTATATCCAGGGAGTAATTTGGTGATAAAATTACATGTTTTGTTGGATTTGATGGAAAAATAAGGGAAATTCCTAATTAAAAATTACGTGTTAAATTGGATTCCACTTATCCTGTAAACATTCTATTTGAAAGCAGCGTCTTTACAGTGTTTTTTACTAAATATTATACCCAACCGATACCTATTCTTTGCCGTGTCTTGAGTATTGACGGCAGTAAGAATACATTTTTCATCACCCTATGACCCTACTCATCCCATGGGTGTCGTAAAAGTCGACTAAGGAAATTGAAGTTTCACTGATCATTTGTTTATTAAAGACTGATGATGGGCATCAGCATCATCATAATGGAGTGGACACACTACTGCGATCGCCAACCCGCTTACTCAGCAAGGCGATTAAAGGCATTTAACTCCTACTGCGTCCTTATCCTACTTCTCCTAATTACCTAACTAATACTTAGATAATAGGGGAGGCCTTTGTCCAGCAGTGAACTGATTAAGTGATGTGATGTAATGTGTATTTTTTGACCGAGAGTGTAAAAGCATCAGGAATATGTTTTTCTAACTTTATAAAGATGTATTTTTTGCGTTTGTTCTACTTTTTAATCTGGTTTTGAGAAATTAGAAAGGATTTTAAGATAACCTACTTATTAACAGCTTCAAGAAAACGCCTCCGATTTCATATCCCAGGTACAGGTACTGTAAAACATAAATGTTGATTTTAGGGTAATTTTATACCCTTTGGCGTCGCAACCCTTGGCCCGTGGGGTTCGAGTGCGGTCAAATTCTTTAAAGATTTACAGATGTCACTGGTGATCAATTGATCATAGAGCTGGCAGTTTGTTCGTTCAAATAATAAGTACCTATTGTGATACAATGAGGAAATGCTGTAAGTCAATAATCTTAAAAATCATTTAAGCTTATTGTATTAAACGAATCTTCTGTATAGTAAGTAATCAATAAACCAGTTACTTAATCAAAAAGTAAAAAACAAAGTTGATGTAAGTAAATATTGATGTGTATTACCTATAATTATGATAATTAAACCTATCCGTAGCAAAAAGGAAGCTTACAAACGCAATAAACCGATCTCGCTAGTTGTGATTCTTCGAAATTATGGTTTATTTCGTGAACACACAAAAACACCACATTCACTTTCATTCATGAACTGGATCCGCATTTATGCAGCTTCTAAGTCGTTCAGTGTTTCGTCTTCTTTTTCGGCAGTACTATTAAAAAAAAACATTGAAAATAAAATCCACAATTACGCAAACGGAATAATCCTAAAGATCTCATTAGCATAAAAGTAGGCGCATGGAGACCTTTTACAAAACAGGTCTCCAGACTTAGTCCCAACTCCCATTCGCTTCTTTAAACCAAATTAAGTTTGATTTCTGATAAAGTGTATTATTTGGGAGTCTTCGGGTCATGTTGATACTGGTTTTAACCGGTGATGCGATAGAAAATGAGAATAGAAGACGCTCTTGCGCAGCGGCGCGCGCCGGCGCTCTGCAAACAATATGGCGGCGATAAGCAGCCATCTTGGATCGGATCGAGGTTACGACGCAACGCTGGAAATTCAAATTATGATTTTATTATCGTGTTTGAATTTAGTCACTATGTGGGCACAGAGGGGTGTGTGAAGAGATGGCAAATACATTATAGCGTTAAGAAATTTTATTCTGTAAATATTGGTTTTAGAAAGATTTTCAAGACGTTAGCTCGATCACAATTAGGTGACTTTTAGGTGTTGACGTGGGGCGTTTTTTTGTTTGAAACTTAGGATTGATTTCGTCAAATGTACATAAAGGTAGATACTACCTATATCAAAACATTATTCATATTGATTATGATTAAGTATACCTACATATAAATTTTAAAAGTGGATAAGGCTGCTGAGAAATCCTTTTTGGGTTAGGTATATACCTAATATGTTACCTTAGACCTTAGTGGCTGGCTTTCTATGCGTATTTATATTTTTAATAGGTATTCAAGAAGTGCTTGTTAAAGGCCCAATTACATAATGTACGTAACGTTTAAAATATATTATAAAGTGATAGCAGAGAGCCAACTACCTAATGGATGTTTGTAATAATAAGTGAAAATTTTCCCAGAGTACTTACTTAAACTAGAACATTATTTTTCAGTTAAGGTGGTGCTGCTTTACGGACTTAGTGCGAGAAGTTGTTCATTTATTATCAGGTCGAAACTTCAGAGCCATTTATTTGTACTGAAAAACATCGTATAATTACGATTTAAAACACTCCCTTCGATCATTTCGCACTCGTATCGTAACGTAAGTAATGGTATCTACAAGAAAAATGATTGCATATTAAAATATTAATTATAATTCGAAAATTGCCTACTATGTACCTATAGCTCCCAAAATTTAGTTCGATAGGTACAAGTCCAAGTAACTTATAAAGTAGTTAGCAACTTACAAAGGTAATAAGTTACCTATTAACTTATCGCTATTTATAAATTAGCGACTTACAAAATATTGATTTTCGAAACGCAGTTTAACGCAGTTTTCTTCTACGACCTCTGTTACTGAGCTTTTAATATACATGTATCTTACCATATTCTTATGATTCCCTCTTTGTTAACTTATCAGTCAAACAATGATAATGCTACTGTCATTTAAATGCCTAGTATAAACTTGACGACTTGATAAGACGATGCGCAATGCTCACGTGACATAGCCCAAGAGGCCGATTACAAGTTTTAAAATATAAGCTTGATTTATTGTCGATATAATACGACAAACAAATGACCTTTGAGAAGGTCTATCTATATTCAATAATAAATAAATATCTAATAGGTGTACAATCCAGTTTACATTGAGTGATTTTAATAGGACAATTAAATTTAATCTACTCGCATCTAGTTGCTTTAAATTAAATCTCAACATACTCAAAAGAACCTATGCCTGTCTGAATGAGATAATAATTATGACACCTAATCATACTCAGATTCCATGCTTTTTAATAAGAAACTACATTTTTCGAAACTCAAACAAGCCAAACCACATAACTAACAGAAATATTTTGTTTGTAGCTGTGTCCCCTTAGCGCCAACTAGGGCTTCGAAATCGAATATTCGAAAACTTTGAATGTTCGGTTAATTTTAGTAGGTATTCGAATATGTCATGAGATATTCGAATATTCGTTTTTATCACCTAAAAATGTACAATTTAGATGCTTTACAGCACAGCAACAATTACAAAGCTTTTATACGAATTCTCCATCAAGCTATTACGTTATTTCATCAGAAAACTATTTACGGAATTTTTACAAAAATACATCATTGTTGCCCTAAATGACCCAAGCGGAGAGTTAGGATTTATATTCAACGTGATAATATCTAGATAGATCCATAGGGTGCAGGAGAATCCCGTAACAACCAGAGTCTTACGTAGTTGATTTTTTCTATGTTAAATTCTATGGCACTTACATCTCTTACGACGTTGTAGGAATCTCTAGACATTTTTGTTGCTAACTGCAGGATAACATTGAAATATTTGACGTAGACATAATTTAAGTAAAAGTAATTTTATGGTATTCTTATAACTATTCAATTATTTACAAATACGAATATCACAAACATGAAAACCGAATATTCGAATACCTTTCGAATAATAGGAAGCCCTAGCGCCAACTAGCCTGATTGTTGGCACAGCAAATTTGTTCTCTGTCTCACTTCGCAGGGATTAGTCTGTTTTTCTACGGCAGATAACAGTGTCATGTGGTGAAATAGCTTTGACTCATGTCCGTAGGAGACATTAACGTATAATTATTATATTTATTATACGCCGACAATGACTACCGTCAGTATAAAAATATTTTGAATAAACAAGTTCCAAATTCCTGTTACAAGTTCAGAACAGGGGCCCCTTTTCTCGTAAGCTTGTAACTTGTAATACAAGTGGAAGTATCTTTTTAACACTATTAATTAGATAAGGGGCCCGTTTCTTAAAAGCTTGTAACTTGTACCTAATAGAAGTGGAAGTCTCTTTTTGGCACTATAAATTAGATAAGGACTTCCGCTTGTATTACAAGTTAAAAGCTTTCGAGAAATAGGCTCCAAGTTGTAGTTTTTATTACAGACTCCCCATTGGGTATGACGATTTGAATAAAAAAACATTTGGTTTGAGTAAAAAAAAAACAAAATATTAAAAAATGAATGTGCTATAGGTAGGTTGCCTATAGAATATTTAGCAAAAAATGGCGTCTATTACTCCAAGCGGAAACAAGAACCAAGCTCAAAAGACGAATGTCACAAAACATTGCCAGTTAGATTTTGAATTCGCCAAGAAAGCATAAATAAATGGAGAAATAAACATACGTAATACTTACGTAATGTAATATGTAGTACATTACTATAGAGGACGGGAAACGAAGGGTTACAGGCCAAGTAGATATATCTGGCCGAAGGAACTGAGGCCAGATAGGAATACGCGGCCTGTAACCCTGTTTCTCGCCGAGATTTGTATAGTGCTTTTCTCAAACTTGCCATGAAATAAAACGAACTGATTTCGCCGAACCATACTATTTCATTTGTAAATATACCAATAGCACAGTATCGTAAAACATAAAAAAAAAACATTCGCGCCTAACTTTTTTTTAATCTGTTTTAGGTATTCTTTTACCTGCTGATGCTGGTATAGACATTAGTGCTAAGGTTATTTTTTTTTGTGTGGCTGAATGTGAAGCCCTAGTGTCACAATTTGACGTTTCAAAACAAAAGACAGTCTGTTTGCAGTCCTAGGTGTGAAATAAATACATGAAATCTCTTTACATATCATCTTTGCACATGACACCGGATAGATAGTATTTCCGGGTTTAATTTAAAGTATGTAACATGAACATTCCGTAGCAAGTTTGAGAAAAGGTATTAAACCTTTACAGTCTATTACACATGACGAAAGGGGGCTGGCATGATATTGAATTCAACTTTAGAATGCTTGCCGACTCTGTCATGTGGAAGAATCTAGACTTGGCGATTAGTGGAAGGTGAACAGGCTTCATATTAAGATCTATAATTGTATTGCTCTATTATAGAAAAGAAAAGATTAATGTAAAAATACTATCGAGGAAGCGGTGTAGTTTTATTGTTCTCTGAGGCTTCCACAGTAATGTTCATTAAACCATCGCTATTTATAGAAAGACATTACTTACTCAAAGACATGAAACACCCGGAGATTTTGCGCCAGCTAATATTTAATTGTCTTATCTGTGGAGATTGTTAATTGTACATGGAAAACGGTTGTCTTCACGCTAATGCATATACCTACAATCTACATAAGCACATAGTCTTTTATCAACAGTTAAATACTGTTTATAAAGGTAATACCCGGAAAGAAAAATGACGTAATCACATGAAATTCAGTGAAATACTATTTTTTTACTGCCTTGTTACTCGAAGAATAACTCCATTACATAACTACATACCAATAGTCAGCCTCCGTAGCCTAGTTGGTAGTGACCCTACCTACGAAGCTGGAGGTTCCGGGTTCGAATCCCGGCGAGGGCATAATTTGTGTATATATTTATCACAAATATTTGTTCCTTGGTTACTTAAATACATAGACAGCCATAACCAATTATAAATATTATATGTATCTATCTATTATATATATATCTGCACCTGGTACTTTACTTACCCACATCACAAGCCTTAATTGAGCTTACCGTGGAACTAGGTCGATTTGTGTAAGATGTCCCAAGATATTTATTTATATCCTAAATATTAATTGAACAAATGCATAAATCCCATAATCAACCCCAATCAGTACAATTTCGGAAAGACATATGTTACTATGTAGGTAGATCTTTAAGTCAATACTCAAAGAGGTAGATAGTTGCTTTTTTCTAAAGCTGAAAGGCATGGGTGCGTATACCTAAGTATGTTATTTGCAATGCTCGTGAGCTGTTTTCATACTAAATGTCACGTGTTATATGTCATTTAGTATGAAAACAGCTCACCCCCCGCCGAGTATTAGTTATTTGTATCAAACACGACAAGAAAATCGTTAGAAGACAAAAAATTTAAGGGGAATGATTTCTTTTTCGTATTTTTATACGTATCTATCTATATCTTTGAATAAGCATTCGAAAAAAAAACTAGGGGTGTACCGTTCTCAGATAACTTCGGAAACAATTCTCCAAAAGTCTAATTTTTATATTAATTGGATAAGTTTATGATAGTAAAGAGTTCTCAAGTCCAAAACTGACTCCCTCTTTAAAATCGTGTATTTATCACATAGACGAAACAAAAATATTGTTTATGATTAGCTCAAAAATATTAAGTATAGGTACAAATTGAAAACACGATGGCTCTCGGTCCTGTGATGTTGTTACGAAAACAATATCAATAAATATATAGGTAGGTATACCAAATGTTTCAGGTCGTACGACCTGGTCGAATGATTTAGTATGTTTGAATTATTCTCATTAATTGATACAGTAAATCATAATTAATGCCATCCCATTACAATGGCTTTAAATTAAATGTGTAAGTGTGCACAGTTGGTCTTGTTTTTGGTGCGTATTAATGAATGGTGAATAATTTATAATATATTTCAATGGAACATAAAATACTCGTATTAATTTTGAAGATGAACCTATACCTACGTACATAAAATACCAGTACCTATCTTGGTAAATTTTCTGTATCTAAATCACGCCACATCACATCAACAACCTATCTTAGTCTTGGATGTCAAATATTTCAAGCACCCTTGTTACCCTGCAGTCATCAACATAGACAACAAGAGATTATCACGTGTTGCAGGTATATTACTCGTACGAGTATATTATGCAGTATATGCTAACTGTCAACTTTCAAAACACAACTTTTTTTCATTAACAATTTAACATTTAGGGACATTTTGTTTTTCTAGGTTAAAACAAAAAAATAATGGAAAATGGTAAATATGTAGTCCAAATTTTTTTTTCTAATACTTTCAGTTTTGTTGCTGGAAAATGTACATTTTTTTTTCGGGATATAAAAATATTAGTAGGTACATAAATGGACCAAATATTCAAAGTATTGATTTAAACTTTCACGATTATCACTCATATTTTAAAGACAAACGGGTCTTAATCGCGTAAACTTACGTTTAATTATATTCTGACGTTTCGGGCATGACGTTACACCCGTGGTCGCAGGCAGACTGCTGTTTACGCGATTAAGACCCGTTTGTCTTTAAAATATAAATATTCAAAGTTTTCGAAAATTCGAATATTCGAATTGGAAACCCTATTCGCGGTGGACCCTGGCCGAGTAAGAGGGAGGCAAGAACAGGCCTACTACCGCGAAAATCGAAATTCGTAAATTTGAGGACCTGTTTCTTGCACTCTAATGGCGTCTTCGTTGGAGTGACAGAGACAAATCCTCGAAATTTACGAACTTCGGTGTTCGCGGTAGCAGGCAAGGCCCTACCCTACCGCAAGCCACGAAGTGTTGCCTCTCTGTCGCACTTGTGAATTCGTACGTATGTGTGACTGAGAGGCAACATTTCGTTCGTTATTCGCGTTAGGGCCACAGGACTCAGACAAACAGCACGACGATATGTAGATCGCCTAATCGCGCGGAGAGATTTCAAATATTAGTGTTTGGCAAAGAAATAGAGCCCGACTCTGTTTGCGCCGGGCCCCAATCAGCTGTTAACTTAACGACCTTTGGATTTCTTTGTCGTTTTATACTGCGTCCTTGTAGTTGTTGTTGTACTTGTGTTTTCTTTCATTCATAAAATAAGTAGGTAGGTACAGTACCTATAGCGATAAAGTTTGTACATCGGTCTTTGGAAAGAGACAAATACTATTGCATTTAAACGTCACGTATGTTAGAGAGGGACGCTTTATAAAACCGAGTCTCTTTCCAGAGACGGATGTGCAAACTTTACCGCCGGGTACGGGTCCACAAAAGTCACTGTCAATAACACAAAAACGAACAATCTAAACAAACCTTTCGAAGAAATAATTAATGTCGTCATCATCATATCAGCCGAAAAACGACCACTGCTAAACATAGGCCTCCCCCAAAGATTGCCACAATAACCGGTCCTGCGCCACCCGCATCCAGCGGACTCCTGCGACCTTGACCAGGTCATCAGTCCACCTTGTGGGATGCCTACCTACGCTGCGGCTTCCGGTACGACACTAAAGAACCTTTCCGCCCCAACGGCCGTGGGTTCTACGTGCACTGTGCCGCGCCCTCTGCCACTTCAGTTTAGCGACTCGGAGATATCGGTTACTTTGGTTTCTAGACTCCTAGCATAGCCCTCTCCATTGCCCATTGGGTGACTTTGAGCCTTATTGCGAGGCTCCTTGTAAGCGACCACGTTTCAGTACCGTATATCATCACTGGCAACACGCACTGATCAAAGACTTTCGTCTTCAAACACTGCGGAATATTGGACAAAAAGATGTGTCGTGGCACTCGTGGCTTCCCGTATGCTGCCTGACCGAGTCGGATTCGACGATTGACGCCTTTCTCGAAGATTTTTTAATTTTATTCGTATTTGACTCATCTTCTATCCATTCAAACTTCACGTTTAGGTACCTATCACAACCTGATATGATGAATCTAAATACAGTCCAATGAAAAGGCATTAAAATACCACCCCTTATTTCTCAAGTATCCTTGTTAATTACTATTCATCACAGACCATAATTGGTGTTAATTAAAAATCATTAATGGATGCTAATCTAATAATCCACTCAACTTTTTCGACACCGATCTTCGTTCAGAAAAAAGTTGATCAACGAAGTGCCAAATTTAACTTTATTACAAATTTAAAGATCGGTCTGCCTTGGCTGAAGATGGTTATTGTATCTACTTTGTTTTTAAGCCACAAATAGGTTTTCCATATTCGCCATTCAGCCTCTTATTTCCACGATACTGAAACAACGCTAAGTGATTACCGCTGTAGTATGATTATTGTTAATTATAAAATAAACAAAAAAAAATTATTGAACTTATTGTGGAAACACAAATCAAATTTGTTCGTTAATTTATTAATTAACAAAAACTTATAGCATGATTAACGTTAAACCCGTAAAAATAAAACTTATCTACTAAAACTTAAAAAATAATCCAGATATATGTAAAACTAAGATTAAATAAAAACTGCCTATTTTGAGTAGAACCTACTCAAAGAGGCCACCCCGCAATGCTCCCGCCGGTACAAAGGTGCCCATTACGTTCGCTGCGTACTGCGTGCTCATAAAATAAACTAATGCTTATGTTTACCTAGGGTAACGAATAAGTCGCAATGGGCAAAACACTATTATCTAACTTTAATCTATAATTCCAACCTCCATTCGTTTTGGAACGGCACCTACGTTTCCCAATTAATCCGTTTGGCGGCAAGTTAAAAATCGTTTAAACGCTACCTGAGCACCAATTGAATTATTAATGCAGCCTCCACAAACGGCGCGGGTACATATTTACCCGCGCGTAAATAGATGCGCACACAACCAACACGCGTTTTCAGTGCTGTATATGGAAAGTTGGCACATGCAGCATGCAAGCTGCTACAATACCGTTGGTCAGTAGAAAAGAATAAATAAAAATAAATAATAAATAATTTTTACGTTCACCGTGGCAAGAGACCTGCGAATTGTGTCGTGAAGCGTCGCATGTCTGGAAATACGGCCTGCGCTTTTTTGACAACTTAGTCCGTGGTGTCCCAGTCGGTCCACGTCTGTGCCACAACAGCATAAGTGAGGGGTACATACTGCGACCCCGAGTCTCAGGCCGGTTGCGAGCCCAAGGGAGGTCGGATCCAGAAAAGTACCAGTATTAGCCGAAGGATGGGCATGTAGCCAGTAAACAGCTTCCCGGGTTCCGAGTGTTCCGACCACCAAGAGTCTCGCACGATCCGGACCTGCGAAGCTGTTTAGAAGAGAATTGTACGTTAGATCACAATACACATTGTTCCAGCTCCTTTGTGATTTTAGCGTCCTCCAAACCCGCAGTCTCACAGTTAATAGGCAGAGCCCTTAGGATCTTTCTTGTGAGATCCGACGTGCTGTGGACGGATGCCAAAAATGCAGGACAAGCCACAAATGAAATTTTTCGTATCCCTAATCCCCCATACCGAATAGGGAGGGATGCTTGGGACCAGGAACGCTCCGTTAGCTGAATATTTAGAATTTTTTCTATGGTAATTTTGATTGATTCGTCTAAAAGTGTCAATAAATTAATATTTTTTTTAGAACGGACAGCAACGGAGCACGTATATCAATTTAGGGACAAAAAGACAAAACTTAAGAATCGCAAGAGCATAATGAGGGCTAAATTCGAGTAGGCGATTTGCGGATTTGCGACGGAAATTTAGAAATAGTAGAACCCAGGAGGCAATGTGAATATTTGTCTACTATTTTGATACCAGACCAGGAGTCAGACAATCAAATTTGGATTTTGAAACAGTCACACTATAGGAATTCTTTTGAATAAAGAGTTCGCATTTACTTTAATTTAGTTCTAAACCAATATTTTCAAAATTCGTTTTGATAAGAGACAAATCGGACAGTACGGTATCCACGTCACCTCCTATGGTCCCATCGTCTAGGTACCAGACATTATATTTAGATTAAATTTTTTGTATTATGTGATTTATGGCTAAACTGACCATTGCTGGCCCAAGGGGTTCACCTTGCTGACATCCCAGTGTCAAAATGAATCCGGATATCATATGAAATAAATAAAATGAGATTTAAAATAAAAAAAATACTCTAAAACTTCTAAATATCATATTTTTTGTTGATTTTTTGAATTCATAAGGACATGGTTTCATCTGAAACCTCGCAATATACTAGTTCGCGTTCTTGTACACAGTTCGTACGTAAAAGGCCGTAGTTTTCCCGCTTGCGCGCGCCACTGTCTGTGTGCATGTGTGTATACCCCTGTATATGTGTGCACACATCCCCTTTCAAAACCAGAACAGATCAAGTCAAACACGTACTAAGGGACTTTTTATTTTAACAACACGTCACTTAGGTCGCAAATTCTGTAGCATGGTAGATTTTGGAGCCCGTATGCAACTGAAATGCGATTTTACATGTATTGGATTGTTGTTTCAGAAGTAAAGGGCGTAAGTGCCGAGAAGATTTCAATGGAAATAAGTCGTTTTAGATGGTTTATGAGTTTGTATATGTGTGCGGGGTTGGCCTTTTGGGTGGGGCAGTGGAGGCAAGGGAACTGGAGTCGTATTTGCCGATTTGTGCAATTAACAGCTCTTTATGAATATTCAAGAGTTTTTATACCAATTGGCGATCTTCTCGTGTCTTCGAGACGATATAGAGGTCATATTCGTGCTATTAATAAAATAAAATACAGTAAATTGTACGAAGGTACTCGTATACGAACTGCCGTGAGTTCTTCTGACTGTAATATAACAACATATCTCAAACTATCGTAAATAACTTCTTTTATGTACAGGGATTGAAAATAATTTTTAAATTTCGAGTACTACAGAAAAAATCGTACAAGATAATTATAGCTGTGATAAGCATTTTTAGGAGAAATGTAATACTTATTAGAGTGATGTAACATAATTAGATATTAATAAGGAAAGTAAACTAGGTGACTATAGGTTAGGGCAGGGCATAGCTTTTAGCACACGATGCTTTTTCATTTTACTAGGCAATGTATACATGAGAATTGGAAATCACACTTGAATAATTTCAAAGAAATAAAAAAAACTTCATTTAGGATGTAGCAATAATCTTTTTGGCAATCGCTTAAAAAAATCTTAAGCGTTCCCCATAAAATTGATACAACTCAATTAGAAATCATGGTGCACAAAGCTTTCGAAATTCCGAAACAACATCTTCAGTTTTACAAGACTCTCAACGACGGGAAACTGTGCGAGCGAGACGACATTGCGTTTAAAGAGACAACGAATCGGGGGTGAGCGCTGTACAGAAATTTCTAGAAAAGCATATGACGCGTTCAGAGGGCCGTTCCAAAACGAATAGTAGCGAAATGATTTAGGTTGCTTTTTGGTTTGGTTGTTGTGTTATGTGAGTATTGTGCGTGTTATATTAAGGCAGAAGAGTGCGGACAACAAATATTGATTCGGTGCGAGGGTGTCTCCGGTGGCGGTGCGGGGCGGAGGGCTATAATTTGGACTAATTCCTGTTCTGTTGACACAAGCTTGTCTGGCTCTGGCTAGCCAGTGGCCAGGGCAGATCAACTTTAAAAAGTAAGCGGGAAGAAAATAGAATTGGAAACGATCTTTGCCGGATTCTATTATGGTGGGTTTAGGACGCTTTTGTGTAAAGCGAATGAAAGTAAATTTTATTATTTTGTTTGGTAGCCTATTGAAATCTGATTATATATCTAGTTAATACAACTGGAAACAAAGTTTTAGTACTTAAGGCTTGTGTAGGTGGTTGAATTTTGTTTGAAGTTTCTATAAGCAACTAATAGGTACAACAAACAGATAAAATAACCTATCTCGCATTATGACAAATTATTTAGTAATTTGAAGTATTTTAAAGTTTCGTGAGAATGAATACATTTACAAGAAGCTAAATAAGAAAGAAATACAATTCAGATCACAATAAGTAGCTGTTTAAATAGCTAGTAGAAACACTATCTGAATTAGAATTTTATTATACAAAGAAATACGCCGTCAGTTTAGGCAAACACTTGTTCTCTCCAGAGTAAATTCGTCTATGAAAATTAATAGGTATTTAACGAATGTGCGCAAATCACATCTTATCTACGCATATTTTTAACCAAACACGACAGGAAACGGATTCACTATACCTACATTATAATATGTTTGCACGCCACACCTCTGATGGGAATAGAAAACAAGCCATCAGTAGCACTTAGTGTGTGCTCGAACATTTACATACATAATTCATTAAAGTACAACGTTAATTTCATTTGTAAACATTTTTGCCAAAGAGTATCCAAATTGGAAATGTTCGTAAGCTTATCTGAATAGACTAAGAGCAGTACATAGGTAACTCTACCTACGACCGGCAACTTCGGCCTACCTACATATACCTACTCTAAGAATTGGAACTCTAGGTCACTTTAGAACCATATCAAAATAACAGGTAGAAACACATTTCTAATTTTTATTTTATCCTCGTAAGGGCCTCGTAAGGCCTCGTGGGTCACCTTGGTAAATTTCCTATTTGGAATTGGAACCTTGTTTTGTAAATTCGTAAGAATTTCGTTTGTAATAAATTCTACTTTAATGGGTTCATAAAAGATTCAAATTGGATGGCAACAACTATGTACATTGTAATATACATTGGGTCTTACGAGGTCATGCTGTCACTTTGACATAGTTATCAACTAAACTAGAGCCCTCACTAAATGGAGCTATAATTTTCAGTGGCCGACTGCTTCAGAATCCAACCAAATAAATATACTTAAACGGGTAGGTAGTGAGATGGGGCTCCTGTTCTTCGAAAGAGTCATCAGAGTTATTCTGCTTTACATAACAATTACAACTTATATTACAAGCGGAAGTCTCTTTTCTACCCTTTCTATTAAAAAGAGACCAGGGTCGCGTTTTATAAAGTTAAAATTTACAATTTTGCTGTTTGCCTCTCTTTCTAGCCAAAACGTGCGTGCGTTAGAGAGGCAAACAGCGAAATTATAAAATGTAACTTTATAAAACGCGACCCAGGGGCCAAACCTTGTTACAACATAAATTTACTAATTTTACCTATACAAAATCTATAAAAATGCAAAAAAAGTACTAATTTTTGTAGGAGAATTTATACTATTTTGTAGAATTGTGCGCTTGTAAAGTTTTGTGGGATAGGCCCCGGGGGCCCGTTACATAATAAATAAATAAATAAATAATAATAAATATTATAAGTTACAAGCAGAATCCTCTTTCTAGTAGTGGAGGGATAGAAAAGAGACTTCCGCTTGAATTGTAATATTAGTTGTAAACAAACAAAAATAATTATTATTGGGTCGGCAACGCGCATGTGACACCCTGAGGTTGCAGGCGCCCATAGGCTACGGTGACTGCTTTCCATCAGGCGGGCCGTATGCTTGTTTGCCACCGACGTGGTATAAAAAAAAAAAAAAAAAAAGCTGCATTTGAAATGCTGCAGATGTAAGTGATTAAGCCACCCACATAATATTATTATGTACGGGTCATATACCTAATTTTAGAGTTACTTTTTAACATAATAAGTAATAATAACACAGTCATCATCATCATCATCATCATCATCAGCCAATTGACGTCCACTGCTGGACATAGGCCTCCCCCAGAGAGTTCCACAAAGATCGGTCGTGAGCTGTCCGCATCCATTGGACACCCGCAACCTTTACCAGGTCGTCGCTCCATCTTGTGGGGGGCCTTCCCACGCTGCGCCGTCCAGTGCGTGGTCGCCACTCGAGAACACGCCGACCCCACCGGTCATCGGTCCTCCGGGCAATATGGCCAGCCCACTGCCACTTCAACCTGGCGATTCTTCGGGCTATGTCAGTCACTTTCGTTCTTCTGCGGATCTCGTCATTCCTGATGCGATCTCGCAGAGAAACCCCGAGCATTGCCCTCTCCATCGCTCGTTGAGTGACTCTGAGCCTCCTAATGAGTCCCATAGTGAACGACCACGTTTCAGATCCGTAAGTAATCACTGGCAACACACACTGGTCGAAGACTTTCGACTTGAGACACTGCGGTATATTGGACGAGAAGATATTGCGTAGTCTCCCGAACGCCGCCCAACCAAGTCTGATTCGACGATTGATCTCCTTCTCGAAGTTGGACTTACCCAGCTGGACTGTTTGTCCCAGGTATACATATTCGTCAACAACTTCGAGTGTAAAGTTTCTAACTTTGACTGGAGTTGGTATCACATGGACGTTCGACATGATCTTCATTTTGTCCATGTTCATCTTAAGACCAACATCTTCAGAGACTCTACTAAGATCATCGAGCATAGTACTTAAGTCCTCCATGGTCTCAGCCATGACTACTATATCGTCGGCAAACCGAAGGTGAGTGATGTACTCGCCATTGATGTTAATGCCATATCCCCTCCAGTCCAGAACCTTGAAAACATCTTCCAGTGCAGCGGTGAATAATTTAGGAGAGATAACATCTCCTTGTCTTACTCCCCGCTGCAATGGAATTAGTTTCGAGTTCCGATCCTGGAGCCGAACTGACATATTGGCATTCTCGTACAGGCACTTCAGCACTTCAATGTACCGGTAGTCTACTTGGCACCGCTGGAGAGACTGTAGTACAGCCCACGTCTCGATCGAATCAAAGGCTTTTTCGTAGTCCACAAACGCTAAGCAGAGGGGCAAGTTATACTCCTCGGTCTTCTGTATAACTTGACGGAGCGTGTGTATGTGGTCTATGGTGCTGAAGCCTTTTCTGAAACCGGCTTGTTCAGGAGGCTGGAAGTCGTCGAGCCTGCGTGTGAGACGGTTTGTGATGACTCTCGAAAACAACGTATAGACATGGCTCAGAAGTGTGATGGATCTGTAGTTCTTCAACAGGGTGTTGTCACCTTTTTTGAAGAACAACACCACCACACCTCTGTTCCATGCCTTTGGCGTTTTGCCTCTAAAGATGACGGAATCAAACAGCTTTTGAAGGGTCCTAAGGACTGGTTTCCCACCCGCCTTCAGGAGTTCGGCTGTTATTCCGTCATCGCCTGGTGCCTTATTGTTTTTAAGTTGTTTGAGAGCCATCCTAATCTCGTACAGGCAGGTAATAACACAGTGTATATACCTAATGACCTGTTAGTTGATGAGGTAGAATCACCTATGACCTGCTCTTGGTCTAGAGTCGGATGGTTTATCTTGCTAAGTAACTTTTTCCGTCGCCGAAGGAATACCAAAAGAGGAACATGGCATTTATCTTCATTTTAAGATTTTTAAGCTTTATACTCTCTAGGGTGTAAATGGCAAACAGATGACAATTGTCAAAAGCGTTTACAGATATAGTGCAAATTCTTTTTCCTTTGTATTTTCATGGAAACGTCCGAATTTATCTTTTTGTCCGTCTCAATTACTAGTATTTTGATTGTGTCAGTATCTAATATGAATTCGGATGTGTCCGTGAAAAACCGAAGGAAAAGGATTATGAACTTTGTTTGTCAGTAAAATACAAAAAAACTGTAAACAAATATGGCTGACTTTCAATAGCATATGACATAATATGTCATATGCTATTGAAAGTCAGCTCACATGTATGTGTCAAATATTATTTGACACATACATGTGAGTAAGTTTAGTAAAACGTCCCACTTTGTCGTTTGCAATAAACCCGCTTTGTTAGTTTTTTCATATGAAGATACAAGGAAATCTCGTCTTTATGGTAAGCGACAAAGTGGGACGTCTTACTAAAAACTAACACATATAGTGAAATACGTTCGTAGATCAATTGTTACGTGAATACTAATGATTATCGATAATTTTAACTAAAAATGTATGTAACCTCAAGGTTTTAAGTCGATAAGACCAAAATTGTGTCCTGAAAGACTGAAAGTGCGTGATTATGAAATAATGCACACATGCCAATATATATCTGTATCTAAGTATATAACTGTGAGCCAGCTTAATTACAAAGCTAAGTATTTACATTACATACGCTAAATTACCTCCAGGTACCTAACCGTTCCCACAAACGGTTTACACTGACACCTTATCTTGTTCAAACTGTTCGTATCTCGGAATATTTCCATATACGAGACTTCTGAGAAGATAGCGGGTGAACGGGCCTTTGTCAAGGGTAAAAAATACTCAAGTTTTCACGCGTTTTCTAGAATTTAAAGATATGTAGGGTTGTCAGGACAATTTGGCGAATCAACTACAAGTATTTAAATATTTATCAAATTACTCACGTAATTTAAATCGATAATTGCTCGACATGTTTCGATCCATTTAGAGGATCCTCATCATAGAGTACCCGCGACCAAAGCCCGACGTGTGCCAGAATTTCTTGGCAAATGGGGAAATAATAAATTGTAGAGGGTAATACTGGGGAATTGAAGACGAATTACAAAATGTAAACAACGGCAAGCAAACTATTTGACACAACTGTCAGGTGACTGTTGACCATATCATATAAAAACCACTATTTTCGTGCTTTAAAAAATGCCATCAGTATGCTTAGCACATGATTGGCGCAACAGTATGTCGCCGCGAGATAGCTCCGTCCCTCTTTTGTTAATATAGCTAGTAAAGGACGGGAGATCTATCACACAGCGGCATACTGTCGCACCAATCATTTGCTAAGCCTACTGTTCTGGTACAGATTCTGGTTTCTCGTTTTTCAATCGACTTCGAAAGAAGGAGGAGGTTCTCAATTCGACTGTTTTTTTATGTTTGTTACCTCAGAACTTCCGACTGGGTGAAGCTATTATAAGGATCCTACTTTTATTTGAAAGATGATGCTTACCGATTGGTCCCATTTTAATTTGGTCCAGTTCTAATAATGGCATCCATGAGAAAACCATATAAGTCTTAAATTTGCACATGCACGACAAATGGACGAATAACTCAATACCACGACAAACGCTTTCGTTGAAAAAAAAAACTGACTTCAAAACAAACCCAGATGGTCCCTTTGGCACCAACTCGGGGTCTGATGAAGGGATCTTGAAGAAATCGGTTGAAGTCGGTTTTTTGTTGTCCCGTCTCTTAGAGGTGTGCCGTTTCCTGCAATTTTATACATCTTAATCTGCGGAAAATCATTTGGTAATATTTCCCATACTGTTTTGTGGGAGTCACCATAAACGGCACATCACTAGTCCCGTCACATAGGAGACGAAAAATAAGATTTTGTTAGAAGAAATTACAATTATCTAGGACCTTATAATTTTTAAAATGGTGACCCATCAAGGAAACGCTCCATAAACATCGCAAAAACGTACCATCATCCAACTATGCTGTATCACTTTATGACCCTATACAATGGCAATACAGTTGAAAAATACACCATATTATTCGACTGACTGTACAACAATAACAATTTGCCAGTACAGCATCACCTAATAAACGTCAAATGATTCAACCACCATACAAAATCAGGGACGTTTAGCCCTAAGGGCAACCCTCGACGGATGATCCGCGATCTTACGCGATATTAGCGCTCGGGGCACAAGGCACAACCCTATAAATAAAAAATACTTATTACAATCGGAGGGGCGGCTGGTATAAATATGTAGTGATTTTTTTAGGGATTTGGGGGCTTACTATTGCAATTTTCAGAGCTTGAGAAATTATTGTAGGTGAAACTTACAAGCTACGAATTGATGCATTTGTTTTTAACAGACTTAAAAAAAATGTACATAATACTCGTCAAAACATACCTTTAATATGTTTTTTGTTAATTAGTTATGCATTTCGAAACTACTTGGTTTAAATTTGTGAGGACAAAATATGAATCAATTGAAATAAATAAATTACATAATAAATCTTCGTGTATCTCATCCTGTCATCTCATATCATCTCACCACGGAGCTTAGACAAGTTGCCAATCGCTAACGCTAAATCGTCAATCGTAAACGAAAGGCAGCTGTCTTTGTCGCACTAATATGAAGAGGGAAAACTACGATACGCTACCAAGCGCTAGCGATTGGCAACTTGTCTAAGCATCCAGAGGTTTTGACATCCACAAACATATTTCACTCAGATACTGTACAGTCAATTAATTGAAATTGAAAATATTTAAGAGATTTCTTACTTTGACATAGTTTCTGAATGGCCTAGGATTACAATTGGTTGAGTGTCCATACCTGACTTGATCCATTCATGACAGGTCTTATAAATTGACTTGTACCTGTACAATACCTACTTCTTAGGTACCTTAAATTAATAAACGAGACGAACGTGAAGATTGACCAATTTGATCTATCTAAATAATTTACGAGAACGAAAATCGATGGTACGGGCTCTCGACATTCATGAGAATTATAGATTCTTGTCCCTCGTCTTTTTGACTTGTAATGATTTCAGCAGTGAGCTATTATTTATATGTTAAGGTGCGTTCAAACTAAAAGAGCATTCGCTGTTCTAACCTCCCACTCTACGAAATTCGATCGGTACACAAAACGTGATTGTTTGATTTCGTAGAACGGGCGCTAGAACAGCGAATGCTCTTTTGGTTTAAACGCACCTTTGGGAAGTCGAAAAAGACGGTTAAGTAAATTTTTTTATGGACAACCAACTCTTTCTATGTACATTTTTAAAATTTGCCGCCTTTTTCAACTGTCAAACTGGTTGGACAGAGTACACCTGGGTCGCGTTTTATAAAGTTACAATTTACAATTTCGCTGTTTGCCTCTCTTTCTAGCCAATATGTGCGTGCGTTAGAGAAGCAAACAGCGAAATTGTAAATTGTAACTTTATAAAACGCGACCCTGATTTATTTACTTATTAACTTATTATTACTGCTTTTGTAAAATTGGCAATAAAAAGGAACTATAACATAAAGGCTGGCAACATTGAGTGTCGTTTCATTAGGTTTATTTTTATCCAAAGAGTAAAAGCACCCGACGAAGTAATTTTCCTTTACGTTTTTATATATCGATACCTTTAGGCTCAAAGGGCGTAAACGCCAAATTGCCACTTTACAGGAGAAGCAAAAAAAGAAAAGTATTTTAGAAAAAAAATCATAACTTCTTTGTTTTTTGGCAGAATAACTTAAATTTTGGCCAACGTACTTGAATTTTTAAGATAAACATTTTGAATATCAATCATTTAGGATAAATGAATAAATAAAGAAAAAGGGTGTGTTATACTCCCTTATTTTTTTGAAATAATGGCGTTTACGCCCTTAAACTTCACATAATATGCAAAAAATGTAGGGAGTATTGGTTACTAAACGTTTGAGTTTTGGTCTAAATGGGGCGTATATCACAATTACCATAGTTATAATCGGTCTTATAAACTCATTCATAACATAGGCAATGCTCTGAATGGGTGTATAATACACCGTGGGGTTAAAAAAATACTTACAATCAATTAAAAGGTTGCTACTTTTATTTAAAAAAATGTCTACACTGACTCTGCTGTTGCTGATTATATTTTTCTTCTATGTCTAGGGATAAAAATAATGTTAATGGCGTTATTGGACAATTAAGCTACTACCAAAACCCAGATTAAAATGCGATATGAAACCAGTAAAACAAACAACAATTCATCATAAATTTAAGAGTCAAACTCTTGTCGGCGTAACTGATGAATGTAACTGTATCAATCTAACTCTGTCTAAAGCCACCTCCTTGACTTCCTTATACGACACAACGTCTACTTTCTCTTTTATTTGTTTCATGTAAATTCCTCTATGTCTCCCTCTTCCTCGCTTTCCTTCAATTCTTCCTTCTATTATGTTTTTTTTTATCAGAGCGTCATGTCGTGTAAGGTGACCAAACATTTTCCCTCTCCTATTTTCTATTATCTTTAGCAAACTCCTTTTTTCATTCACTCTTTCAAGCACTTCTTCATTTGTGATATTTTTTGTCCAACTTATCTTCTCCATTCATCTCCAGCTCCACATTTCAAATGCTTCCAGTATTTCTCTGTCCTTTTTCGTCATGGCCTACGCCTGACACCCATATAATGTTATACTCCAGATGAAAGTTTTGATGAGCTTCTTACAAACAGCAATTAATAATGACATCTTTATTATATATATATTTCTTTCAATAATATCCTCTAGATGCAATGTAAGGTACATTTACTCTCATTTAGTATTATTTTTCCTTATAATTACCAACACATACATATTAACTACTAAATTAAAAACAATAGCATGCTTTTAGAATACTAATAATCACAAATCTTTATCTTTTGATTTTTATAAAACCTATAGACACAACTTAAGATCTTTCACACTCACATAGCATTTCTTTCTTTTTTAAATTACCAACATATTTTATGTAGATATTAATTACATACTAAATGGAGTAGAAGACTTTTAAAATACTTAATCATTAAATTAAATTTATGTTTAAAACGCACAGAACCAATAAATATAACTGTGCGTACTGTAAATTAAAAATGTCGACTGAAATTGAACGTAAATTTATACACATTATACACAATGTCTCCCATTTTTATCACATTATCTGTCTATACTTTTCATTTCACACTTGTAACATAGGTACGCCAGTATACAGGTAAGTATACATAGATTTAGAATGATGGTCATTCGCTTCTATACTGTAGTTTTAATAACGCAATAACTGTTCATTCTTACTTTATAATTGGATAATGACAATGAATCATTACTATCGTAAAGGTACACAGTACGTAAGCAATTTTGAAATAATAAAATAACTTAGCGAGCGTATAAGCCATAATTTGTACATTTCTTGGGGCGTATAAGTCAAAAATTTTTGTTATCATAGGGCGTAAGAGGCGCAGCATGCCTACTACGTTACGGCGTATGAGTCATTTTAAAACGTACAATGCAAGGATACGGGCGTATAAACCTAATTTAGCCTACTAGAGTCATACTAGCTAAATTAAGTTGCATAATTTCTACGTCGTATGAGCTTGTTTAGTTTTGTATTATAAACATTTTACAACAACTTTGTTATAAGACCTCTTTATTTTTTTTATTTCTGAACTTATTACCTAAATAAACAAAAAATTGTGTAAATGTATCAAATACGCCTCTTGCTTTTAAAAAATCTCCTAGAAATACGTGGGTCGTATATGCCATAAATTGACGAATTTCGTTGTTTTAACTACACATATCGATAGAGAAAAAAAAAACTGAACAAAACTGCATTCAAAACTCATTTTGGCCAAAATGGCGTTTACGCCCTTTGAGCCTAAAGGTATCGATATACCTATTGATTTAAACTTTCACGATTATCATTATCAGTATTATCACTCATATTTTAAACAGTCAACGAGTCAAGCCCGAAACGTCAGGATATAATTAAACGTAAGTTTACGCGATCAAGACCCGTTTGTTAAATATGATGTTTTTATATAATTTGTAATAGGGCTTACCTATTCAAATGATACACACAACTATCTGAATGGAATGGAAATGCATATTTCACCAGCAACATATTCATTTACTACCCTTAAATTATTCCTAATACCCTCCCTTGAGCAGTAACTCTCGCAAAGTACACCAAACTTGAGAAGTATCTAAGTACCAGCTTAGCGAATCTACAATTTATGCGCCAAGAGCAAATATACTATTTTAGAGTTACTTACCTAACTTATGGTACCTTCTGAGAAATAGCTACGTTGTTAGAACTGTAACTTGCCATCATACACCTACATCGGACCTACTTCTACTTACCTATTTCGGAGCGATTATTTCGATGAGTATCTTAAAACCTTCGCTTCGATTGTAGGTACTCTAAGGCCCATAAGATTAATAACTCGTAATAATTTTGTTTTTACGTTTTATATAAGATGATATTTTTCTCTAGAACTGCGTAATCATTAAAATATCGAAATCTATACGCGACTTGCGTTAGTACTTCTGTAGCCTCGCACCTCGGTTGCGCTACTAGAGTTACAGCAGCTGTTGCAGAGGCGGCAGCCGCTGAAAAGAGAGACAAGTAGGTACTCGGTGCTGGAAAATTATGTATCTGTCGCGTTTGCAGTGGAGACGTCTGATTGTTAGTGGTTAGAACACAGAATTAGATTTGGATAGAAGAAACAAGTTCATTCATTTGTATGGCGGCCGAGCGTGTCAGATTTTGTACTGAAGTTGTTACTTGCCTATGATTTTAAATATGTCTCTGGCCCTTGAGTATTCATATTTTTTTGTGTTGTTGCAATTAATATTACTTAAGGAGGCATTATTAATGTTTTTGTCCACTTCAACTTACAAAATTTGACGCCCGAAAGCTGCAAGCTGCGATTAAAGACGGACAACTCAGTAGATTTTACTGAGTTCATTTGACACGCTAAGTAGATACGTTTGCTTGATCTATGGTATATATGATATCTGTGGGTTAGAAGCTAAGGTTTTAGTCGCGGAAATTGGGCGGCGTTTACGACATAGAGGTCTTGAACCTCACTCCGGAACATTCCTGGTGCAAAAATTATCAACCACGATTCACCGTGGCAATCGTGATGAACACTTTTGTGCCGGGAATGACATAGGGCAGGTTATTGAACTGTTTTGGTACTGTTTGTGTATTAAAGATTATATTCATTTTAATCTAATTGAATATGTTTGATTTATTTTTGGATCATAGTTGGAAGCGCCAAAGACGATATTTTAGGAGCCAAATTAAATTAATGACTTCATCATCATCTCATGATTGGTCATACCTACCGTGATCGTTAACCCGCTCGCCCAGCGTGACGTTTATGGGCATTCACCTCCTAATGCGTCCATACCCATAGGTAATAGGCCTTTGTCCAGCAGTGGTCTCATATATTGCTGATGAAGTGAAGAAGAAGTTCAAATGGGTACAACTCCCCGAGTGTTGTGAAAAAGATTAGTATAATTAACTTAGCATGGATAATTATTCAATTTTCAAAATGATCGGCGAGTTATACTTTGTTTCACTGTAGCTGGGAATTGTTGCTGGCCGTAGGTATTCGACCAAGCACAAGCACAAGAAGTAACATAAAAGTTCATTGACTGTGGACAAATCGTTCCAACAGTAATTAGGCTTCGGTTCCACCTCACCTAGGTCTGCTCAAACAAGTTAATTCGGCCGTAAAGGCCAGCCGTAAATAATCGCGCAAACATCATAAAACACGGAATGATTGCAACACTGCGCCGCCATCTTGCTTTTGAAAATGTCATTAATCAATGTTAATGTGCGTGAGTAGGTAAGAGGGGCGGTTAACTATGAAATGATATTTGTAAACAGTATTATAAAAAAAGTTTTTAAAATTACATAAAATAAACTAAATTTATTTTACTTTTTTAAACGTATTGTGAAAACACAAATCAAATTATTCTAAGACCGAGTGGCCGAGAGGTGTAGGCATCAGACGCGAAAGCTGAGCACGTGGGTTCGATCCCCAACTCGGACTTTAGGTGATCTTGGTCGCTTTTCTTTGGTATATGACATCTAATATTTATATTTTTTTTTTAGTTCAGGTATATTTCCTTAATACGAAATTTGCGTACAAACAAGTCACTATTGTAAACTTCTAGGGAATCTAGGGTTTATGTAATAGTTGGCGAGATCGTGCTATTCGATCCGCTTTGCTTCATAATAACATTATTACATTAGTGCTTATTTTCCTGTTATGTTTATGCTTAAGCAGTATTTTTTTGATACAATTGGCAATTTGGCGTTCATTTGTTATGAACTTATGATTGGTAGAATGTCAGCCATACCTATTTGTGTTAGTGCAAACAAAAAGATACTTTGCACGACACGACACGACTCTTAAAATAGACCCTATGTGTTCTTTAATAAAGTCCATCGTGACAAGGTACCTTTCCCTGTGAACTGACACATTTGCTTATATTTTTAAGGTTTGCTACCGACGAAAGGTATATAGTAAGTCTGTAGGTTGACGTCATGACGAAAGTTAAGCATGAAAATTTTATGAAGATTTATAGATTCTCTACCAGTAGATATATATTTTTTAAGTACCGATGGTGCCTTTTTTAGGCTCGTGCAGGAGAAGTGGGTCATTTTACGTCAGGTTCAAAACTTCGGAGGGCCATCTGTACTAAAAAATGTCGTACGAGACACGTGCAAAAAGGAAATTCGTAACTCGTGTCGATTTAAAACATCGCCACTCGTTTCGAATTTCATGTTTTTCGCACTTGTGTCGTAATGTACAATTTCGGAAAAGCTATAGTTGTATACCTACTAGCTAAACATTTCAATATTCAAAATTCGAACTAACGGCATTAACCGAAGGGGCGTACGACCATAGACGGCAGATGCGTTCAGGGCGTGTTATTTGCTTAGGATGCGTTCATTGCAACCCGTGGGGAGACGAAATAATCGAATGCCAAGATTTGATTCTTGCTGTTTACGGATTATCGGACATGTTTTCATTTTATATTGCGGAACGATTCTATACCGAAATAAAAAAAAATGAATTTGGCAAGCAAAGATTCTTCTGCATTGGCGTTACAAAATGTTACAACTTACAACATAACATCAACGTTTTATTTTAGATTGTAGTACCTATTCTATAAAATTAAATTGTCTTTGTTATAATATTTTCTTCGGTTATAATATTTTCTTCCGATTTTCTTAGTTTTATTCGCGAGGAAATATAACTAGGTATGAAAAACGGATAAAAAATGTCCTCCATTGTCAGTCGCCCGAAGATCACGAACCCTGTACAGTGTTCGAAACGTCGGAATAGGAATGAAGTTAAATTTAATTAATATACGCGAGTTTATCCGTTTTTCATAGTTTTATTTTATGTCCTTGTTAAGGTGGATTTACCTACACCAAACGAGCGAATGCTCATTCTATCCCCAATCTACGAAATTCGTTCGCTACACAAAACGTAATTCGTCGAAATTCGTTGATATCGTAGAGTGGGGGATAGAATGAGAATTCGTTCGTTTGGTGTAAATCCATCTTAAGTTTTGTTTAAAGGTGCGGTTAAACTAAAAGAGCATTCGCTGTTCTAACCTCCCACTCTACGAAATTCGATCGGTACACAAAACGTGATTGGTTGATTTCGTAGAACGGGCGCTAGAACAGCGAATGCTCTTTTGGTTTAAACGCACCTTTAGACTAACAAAGACAACGTTATACAATAGAAATAGCATTCAATGCCGGAGCATCATAACTTTTATATCACTTGGTTGGATATTCATACAAATAGGTACAGTCGCTACCAGATATATCGAAATGGCCAGGGTGTTCACAGATATCTGAGTAGGCTTCTATTGTCAATGTCTTAGAGGATATTTTTCAGTGGCTACTCCGATATATCTGATGGAGACTACAGTCCCCTAAATACACTTAAGTACCTATAGGTAAGATAACTTCCGTAGAATTTTGGCTCTATTACATATTACCTAGGTACTTTATATAATCGCAGTATGTTGGTGGCGATTTGTTAAATTGTTACAGAATATCATGATATTCTGTGACAATTTACTTTATTCTGTTTAATTTAAACAGAAAGATAAGTTTGGCAGACGTATTTTTCGCATATTATCATAATGTGTTGTAGTTATGATTAGGTACCTATCCTAATCATAACGTTTTTGAGAAAAATATGTTGCTATTTCATTAAACAGAATTTAAAAACAAACAAAATAATTTCACAGACATGAAGATTCTGCCATTGGAAAATAATAAACAATAGAGTAAATCGGAAAAAACCCGTGTCTGGCTATATGTTAAAGAGAAGGGAATTCCAAATCGACTACCTATCCTTGAAGTAAAATAATTTAAATAATACAAACGGATGTGGAACATTGTGCAACTATGAATGAAATAGAAGCGTGTACACAGCTTAAGTAGTAT
The DNA here is from genome assembly GCA_025490895.1 of Thaumatotibia leucotreta. Classification (NCBI taxonomy): domain Eukaryota; kingdom Metazoa; phylum Arthropoda; class Insecta; order Lepidoptera; family Tortricidae; genus Thaumatotibia; species Thaumatotibia leucotreta. Next base: position 27,590 of record JALPQI010015200.1, read on the forward strand.
TAATACCCCATTTTGCAAGTAGTAGGTTCATCTTTACGAATGTTGATTAAAAAATGGTGATTATTCTCAAGTGATTAGGGTTCCTTTAAAAAAACCGGGCGGTGTCGCTTAGAAAATTTTCACTTGATTTTAGGTTAAAAAACGGCTACAACTTTTTTGACAAATGTTTATGTACTTACAAACATTATGAAATTTCTAATAAATCGTTTTCTAATAAAAGTTGTAACTTGTAACTGTTGTAAGAATAGCAAAATCTGTGAAAAAAATTACGCAACCCATAGCGACATCTATGTATAAGTGTTGGAATTAACTTGGTTCTATGGCCGTCGCGTGCAGTGTATCGTGTGGTAGTTAAGTTATGCTTCACTCTTCACTTTTATTAATTTTATTATGAACACATGTATTTACGACGTTTACATATTGGCTATAAAAAAATATATAGGTATATTAGTAAGTCAAAAAATATCTTAAGGATGTCAAACCTTTGTACCTACACTTTACCTTCGTAATTGGTTTCGCAGTAAGTAACGACGAAATATAAGTTGATTTTGTTTTAATAAGTTTATCCTCACACATACCTACCAAGGAAAGGAGTTTGTCAATATTTCGGATTTAAGAATTCGGATATTAAGTCTAAAATTACATTTATTATATTACTGTTAGGTACATTGAATCAGCCGTTCAGACATATGTGGCCACCTAGTTAAGTTAATACGCGTTTCCTCATTTCAAATAATTATATAGACATTATTAATGTTTCTTAATATTGTTCATATCAATATTTACCTACCCCTAAAGTGTTACAGAAATCACAGAACCAACACGTAACAAAGAGTAATAATGTTGTAACGCTCAGCAAAACACACATCGCTATTTAATGTGTCATTATAGCCCAAAGCTCATGGCCGAAAAAAGTTGAGCACACATTTGTCGGTCTGTCCGTCCTATTTGCGGAAGCAATTTCGCGAAATGCCACAATTTATTTAAAAATTACCGTTGTTTGTGTGAGTAAATATTGACGTGTTTGGTTTATGATAATGGCAACACTGGCAGGTACGAGTGCGGCTAGCGACAGTATTATTTAACAGCATTTAATATTTGTTGTCACAATGTAAAGTTTACTATATAATATTTGTAAAGTGATGCTCCTCTTTTGAAAGTTGTATTTACAGCGTATATATGGTTTTTAATGAAGGCAAATTTGTAGAGCGTCTAGGAATGCGTTCGATGTTTATGTTTGCAAATAATTGTACAGCGGGTTGACCGGGTGACTAATAATTTATACTTAATGCGTTTATTCAATCCTATTGATATAATTAAAATATTATCTATATTAATATTTAAACTTAGTCTACATTTTATACGTAATATTTATTTGCATTTCTACATAGCATCAGTCGGCCTCCAAGACAAGACCGAAACTGTACTTGATGATAATTGAGCCTCCAGTGACAAGAACGAAACGATACTTACTACCAAATATCCATGCGATAGCAACTCCAACCACATTGACACCTATACTTTACGTTTGAAGTTGTCGACGAATAGTTATGTGTATCTGGGACAGTAGCAGGGTAGGTGCAACTTCAATTGTCGAGATCGACTATAGGCTGCACGACATTCGGGAAACTACGCAATATTTTCACAACCAATATCCGTTTGAGATCTTTGACTAATGGACGTTACCAGTTAGGAACGTTACGGCTCTGGCCTACTATCGCGAAAATCGAGGATTTTTCTCTGTCACTCAAACAATAGTAAGATCCGCAGAAGAATAAAAGTTACCGACGACGTCGCTCAAAAATTGTCAAACCGAATTGGTAGAGGGCCATACGGATAGCCTGAAGAATCTGAGAGCTTTCTGCGATCCACGAATGACGTGTGGCCTCCCTGTCACACTTAATTACCTATGAATTAACAAGAGTGAGAGAGGTGTTACTGTTAAGGTACGAGTTCGCAGCCGACCGCAGGTGACAACTGCAGACGACGTGTCGCAACGACACTACTGGTTTCTATGTATTTCTATGAAATTCCGTCCGTAGTTAGCGACATGAAGCTAGCGACGTGTCGCCGAGCGGCAGACGGCAGTGTCGCCCGACCGCAGATCAGTAGTGTCGCTGACGCCGCGATATTTATGGCATTTATTTTCATTGGGTCAATTTCTTCTCTGATTAAACTTAGTATAAAATCGAACTGTTTTACATTTAAACGACAATACTCTCTGAATTCTTTCATATCGCTTTTCAAATGGTTTTTGATCAGTATTGAATAAGTTCCCTCACTTGCTCTGCATTTAATCATAGGACATGTGGCTTGTCGTCTTTTTCTGTATAATAAAAGCAAGTCATCATCATCTTCTTCCTCTTCTAATAAAAGACGTAAAAAATTGCGATCACGATTCTCGAACACGTCAGACATCTTGTTTCACGGACCGCTCGGAATCAACTGGATGCCATCTGCAGGTGTCGTCTGCAGTCGGGATCGAAATCATGACTGCAGCGACAGGACGCAACGACGTGTCGCGACGACATGAAGCGACGACATGTCGTCTGCTGGTGCTGGTGCTGCGTTTTTACCTTTAGCCGGTGAGGCCAATGTGTTTTTGAATGGTGACTACTTGACTAGTCGACGCAGCGTACTATGAGAAGAAATGGAATGACAAAAGGTAACAACAACCTGGTGGATTGGTAACCTAATAAAGAAGTAATGATTGGGGGTGGGAAAGTAACCCTTAATATTTATTTTATGTAGCCTGATTCGTTATCCGACGTCAGTTTCCTATGCGACACGAGTTCCTATACGGGAGTGTAAAAAAAAATGTCGTGTCCGGGAAGGCCCTGATACATATTTTTTATTAATTTATATGTTTTATTATTGTAAATAAAGCATTGACCTAAAGAGGGTGGGTGGTATATATAATATTTATATAATTTATAATAATATCATAGAATAATGACTTTTTTTATCAGAAGTGAGACCATAAGGTAAATATGTAGTATATAAGTAAGTAGGTACCTAAATAGTGCTCGCCTTAAAATTAAGTTAAATTATGAGCCATTCAACAATGTATGCGTATTTCATGCTTTGTCCCTTTATAACCTGCTGTCTGCTATCTAAGACTTATGTCGCTATGTCACGAAATAACCTCTTAATGAGGGCTTTTAATTCACGCACTTATTGCCATTGTTAGCTGAACAAAGAAAGCTAGCGGACGACCTTCTCAATCCATTTATAATAAGTGTTGACTTGTTACGCGCCAAACAAACTCTCCGATCGAACTCAAAGTCTAACAGCAAACAATATCATCATAGTATTTGTACTGAAACAACAAATTTGTAGCTAGCTTTAAATGCAAGCCTAACAGGCCAACACACACTCGACGTGTGTACAAAGACAATATGTAGGAGACTACTAAGATCTTAAGCAACGCGATAAAATGAATCTCCGTTGCGACTGATACCTACGGCCCAAATCAAACAGTCAGCGCCATTTTGTTTCCACTTAAAGCAGAGCAAACTAAACCTAACAGCCCAAACTTTAGATTTAAAGTGGAATAGCCGTAATCGCGAGCAGAAACATCGGAAATTAAGGGAGGACTAGACTCTTCTGTTTGCCGTTGAACGTCCCAGGACGAAGTTACAAATATTTGACGTGTCAATTTTGTGAATGTTGACCGAGAATTGTGGTTAATATTCCTGACCCGGACAACCTGGCTGCCGGTAATTAAATGACTCAAATATTCTAACTGTTAATTTATTAAGTCGCGAGTCGGGACAGGGATATTAGCTATACAAATTAATGGTGGGCTTCAACATTGGAAGATACACCAATCCATTTGAGTAAGTAGCTCGCGCGTGTTACGATTGGTTCTCGATGCTTCGGACGGTTTCGTTAACTTCTCATGTCTTGTACGATTGTAGAATTTACGAGTAAAGGTGTGGTATGATGATGATAAATAATTATGAATATCTTTACCACTTAAAACAATGCATACGAGATGCATCACTAAACCCTAATTGCCTTCTATGAAATTTAAGGAATCGTTACTTTTTTTATTTTAAAGCCATGAAAACGGCCGTGCTTTATTCTATTGTGATTGGGCTGTGATCGGCCAGATATTTAACTAGTTAGTCAAGAGCACTTAATTTTTTTTTTTATACCACGTCGGTGGCAAACAAGCATACGGCCCGCCTGATGGAAAGCAGTCACCGTAGCCTATGGGCGCTTGCAACCCCAGGGGTGTCACATGCGCGTTGCCGACCCAATAAGAACTTAATTAATTATATGAACCTATTTCAATCATTCACGCTGCTTTAGGAACTAGCAAATTTTTCAATTCTTCTTACCAAATGAGCTTCAAATATGTACCTATTTCAATCATTCACGCTGCTTTAGGAACTAGCAAATTTTTCAATTCTTCTTACCAAATGAGCTTCAAATTGCATTGTATCGAAGCAACCCAAAAATTGTCCCAACTAGTCACCGCATATTGCTCTGCTATTTATTTTCAAGTGGCAACACCGTGAAAACAAAAAACACTACAGTTCGGCAATTGTTTTCATTGACAACAATGCCGTGTTAACGGTAAGTGGAAGCACTCACTTTTCGCGACTAGCATCTGAGTAGGGGTGCTCAGTATTTTCATTGTATGCTTTTAATTTTGAGTGCGCGAACTAGCTCGCTCTCCGGGGAGGAATGTTTGCGAGGGTAATATTTGCTTCCGCTGTATAATTCAGCTGGCCGCCATATTTGCCAAAGAGCAATCATTTTAATATCGTCAGGCATCACATTAGGGTCGGATACGTTCTTCCGCTGGTGGATTACTTTTTGCAATTTTAATTATGGCTTTTCTTCATTCCCGTGCTTTAATGTGGAGTGTGGAGCGGAGACGGGTGATGTTTTATACACTAATTGGATTCAGCGCATTGGTTGATTTTTGTCTGCCGTACCCATCAACTTCATTAAGTGAGTAGGTACTTTATGTATAGGTACCAAGGAGGTTGGAACTCTTAGGGCGCCTATAGAGAGACGGCGTGACAGACAAAACCCGTGCCGCGCATATGCGTTTTACGCATATGCGCGGAATATGGCTGGATAATGGCGACTGGAAAGTTGAACTGGTTTCCGCAAAAACACGACACAATTTGTTCGGACCACTTCCAAAATGACTGTTTTGTAAAAACAAATCCAAGATCTATATTGTCATCCAATGCATGTCCAACTTTAAAACTCCATCCTGCGTTTGACAAGGTAAGTTAGCTTTGCTAAATAATTTTATTATGTTTTAAAAGTAAAGTACGTTTTAAAGGATTTCTGTTCAAGAAAACGTAAAACGGTACAATTTACGAATTTAAAAATATCTTTATACATTTATACATCTAGTTAATCTGTCCTCATATATAATACCTAAATTACCTAACCATCTAAACTCTTTACAGTTGATCGTTTAATTTTAGTTCCCATTTATAGTTACAATTTTAATTTAAGCGCCTATGATATACCTACATTTTCTTTTTGCGTTTTATAACGTAATATAAGTAGATATAGTTTGCACACCTTGAACAAACAAACCAATGCAAAGGTAACATATATAACTAGACAGAGGTTAAACAACAGGCGGTCTT
>JALPQI010015201.1:0-26600 GCA_025490895.1 Thaumatotibia leucotreta
AAGTAGCTATATGTATCTATCTATTATATACAGGGTGTAAGTCTTATACGGGCGAAAATCTTAACGAGTGTTAGTTTACGACATAATAAGAACAATTTTAGAATTATAACTAACGTGAGACTCAAACATATTTAAATATTTATCACACGGGTTACTCACGTAATTTAAATCGATAATTGCTCGACATGTTTCGATCCATTTAGAGGATCCTCATCATGGAGTATCCGCGACCAAACACGTCGGGCTTTGGTCGCGGATACTCCATGATGAGGATCCTCTAAATGGATCGAAACATGTCGAGCAATTATCGACTTAAATATTTAAATATAATAAGTACATTCAAATAACTTTAACTTAAAATTAGAGCAACAATATTTTCCATACAAAATAATTCAATAATACAACGATAGATATGACCAAAATGGATATGTCCAATCCTGAAGCAGTGTTGGGGGCTACTAAAAAAGGACAAACAGTAATGATGTTCGTTACAGTTGCTAATAACCCTTCCAGACCGCGTACAGATGAATTGACTAAAATATGGCAAACAGGACTTTGGAGCAATCACATACAGGCTGAGAGGTACCTTATTGCTGATGACAGGGCAATTTTCATGTTCAAAGATGGCTCCCAGGCATGGACAGCAAAGAAGTTCCTTTTAGAACAAGAAGAACTGAAAGATGTACAGCTGGAAAGTCAAACATATCAAGGCACCAAGGCTGATGTGAGAAATACTGCTCTCAGAGATGAATTATAAGTTATTTAGATACCTAGGTCATTTAATTATTTTTTGTACTTTAACCTTTTAACCACTATACTTACTTATTTTCTCCGTGCGGTGACGGAGTAAGAATACAAAAATCACCGCCCCTCTCTTCCCGTGGGTGTCGTAGGAGTCGACTAAGGGAAATACTGAGTAACCAGCTTCTCAGCCGGTGGTAGGGTATTTTTACTAGTACCCGCCTGGTTGGCTACCACCGTACATTCGGTGTAAACGCCCGTGAAATGACTTACCTTCGTGTTTGCCGTGTTTCGGGGTCAGCCGGTGTATTTACCAGCATCTAGCGGGCCAGCAAGGCGGTGGCAACTAACAGGTTACTGATTGTCTCCTGTTCGTTGCCGCCGCGATTTGGGTTCTACTTTTCACTTACGATCAGGTGGAGTGGAGCCACTTTGTTGTGCCAACGTTATTTTTATTGGGTCGGCAACGCGCATGTGACACCCTGAGGTTGCAGGCGCCCATAGGCTACGGTGACTGCTTTCCATCAGGCGGGCCGTATGCTTGTTTGCCACCGACGTGGTATAAAAAAAAAAAAAAAAAAATTCGGTGCGCAATGTAGAGCGACATACGCGAGTTAAACACTTGTTGACAGCTAATTTCAAGAGCAGATGACATAACTGCCATATCAACAATAACAAATGTTCGTACATTGCTGCTCCGATAATCTTAAAAAAACTCTGTGGGGTCATAATTAAGAGTAACTTTAAAAAAACCTTGTAATCCATGATTACACTAATGAATCCCATGCCTGGTTTGATTGATCGCCCGTATTAGATTTACACACTGTATATAAATATATATATCGTCGCCTAGTACCCACATCACAAGCCTTAATTGAGCTTACCGTGGGACTAGGTTGATTTGTGTAAGATGTCCCAAGACATTTATTATTTATTTATTTATATAGCAAAATTTTAGTTCGTCAGCCCACGAACAAGCAAATGCTCGCTCAGAACACTAGGTGAAAATGCGGCTTAAGCACCCTGAGCGTACGAGTATTGCTATTGCGCAGATATTTAAGCACCGTGGCCGCTCTAATATTTTACATGGATTGTATAAAGCGATTAAAAGCAGTTACATTTATAATGAAATAGTAATAATATTAACTGCATTGATAATATTTAAATGCAATTAATTCTTCAAAATTGTTAGCAGTTACGGCGACACTTATTCATGAAAATAAAACAATGACAATAAATTATCATGAATTTCGGGTTTCACAATATCGGGACATAATTAATTAATATACGCGTTATATTTCGTTTCTATAGCTTTATTTTAATTCATTCCTTATTAAATGCAGTACAGGATTAATTTAAATATTTGGTAACAGTATAATATATTTAAAATCCGTTTTTAAAATTTATTGACCGCGTGCCTGTGACAGATAATAAAAAAAAACATGTAATTATTTAACCCTTAACCACCTACGTGCGGTCTCACAGACACTGGATTATTCAAAATTGACAATAACTGAACGCCAGTACATCGCTCATGCCTCTGTGACCTTGTACCTTTGCCCAGCACCTCCGCAGTGCTGGCCATGCTGTCGACTCGTTCAGACGTGCACTCATTTGGATTTTGTGAGTAATAAAGTAGCATCGGCGGTCCGTGAGACCGCATGTAGGTGGTTACGATACATTTTGTAGGTGTCTCAGTGACCGCACGTAGGTGGTTGTGTTATTTAAATGTTGGACACAGTTTTGAAAAAAGGTTCAAAATATGAAGAAACTGGTCGAAAAATTAATGAAACCCTATTTAGAGCGTCGTGCAAATAATCAGCGTCTTCCACGGGACTAGAAACTTGTTTTGAATGTGAATGTTCGAACAAATTGTGTGTCGACGACAGACAAAAATGGTTATTTCTAAAGCATGTAATTTTACAAAAATATCTTATTTGTAACCAAATTAGATAGTTTAATAGCATTTTTGATTGCTCAATTTTATTTTTTTATAATGAAAAGCTTTATATTATGTTTCTTAATTTTGTAATCTCATACCCTGAAGGATACTAAGTTTTGTAATCGAAAATACAACAAGTTAATAAATATGTTAAGTTTGAAATACAAAATGTTGATTATTTTTGTATTCTTGTTGGTTAATAAATGCCTGAAACTATTTAAAGTATATTTAATATATTTAAACCCCCTTCAGTCACGCCAAAGTAAATAAATCAGGTCCCATAAGAAGAAGCGGTCTCCAGGACCGCAGGTAGGTGGTTGTGTGATACAAACAGGACGTAGGTAGTCAAGGGTTAATAATGAAAACGATAACACCTAACAGAATATGTTCGATTAAGTTTTGTACGGTCGGATCTAATAATATGTATTCCTATGATTTTGATCCTTATTCCTTTGACATACGTTCCGAAATGTATACCTACATATTATTAGACGTGACTGTACCATTGTTGCGAACGTTTAGATTATAGACACTGGTCTCACCACGAGCTACCAAGCTATGAACTATGGGCTATGAACACGAACAAAAGATACGCACTCCCGTTTAAAAAAAAAACGCGACTATACTCGCCCGGCGGTGATAGCTGATAGCTGGGCGAGTCTCGCCGTGTCTCTTTTATTTACACGAGCCAATAGTTCATAGCTTAGCAGCTCGCGGTGAGACCAGTGCCATAGTCAGGGTTTTATGGTAATGAAATCTTAGCGACTTTTTAATCAGGCCAAGCTAATTGCGAATTCAATGCTATGAGCAGATAATAACATTTCAGACACCTAATCCGATATAATTAGGGTTCTCCAATTTACATTGAAAATGCGAAAGTTTTTGGCAATTTATCGGATTTGGCTTAAAAAGTTTAATTGGCACAGTTGTTGTGGAAACCGATGTTACGTAAAGGGTTATTGTTATTTGAAAGTCGCCATCAGATATATCGTAGCGTCCGGAGTGATCAAAAATATCTGAACACGCCTCTATCGTTATGGTAATAAAGACGTGTTCAGATATTTTGAACGCTCCGGATGGTTCGATATATGTATTGGTGGTTAAATTATAACCAAAACAAATCAAAATGGTTTATTTGTACAACACGGGTAGAGTACTTACAACATTAGTACAGGTCTTATAAAACGGCAGATACACAGTTTCTCGATGTCGGGCCGAGTGGCGTACAAATTTGGTTAGCAATTGAAGCAGGATCAATTACTGTTATTATAATCTAAATACTCACTTTCGCTACGGCAATTAGTTAACATCGCAATCAACCATACTCGCATCGGGTCGAATAGATCCGATGCCGTCGCGAAGGTGTTAAGTGCATAAATACGTATTCTTCCATTAATCCTTTTACAAATACGTTACGTTACGTTGTTTTTTTATAAGTGCGACATATTTTGTATACTTATTATTTACTACAACTGTGGACCCCACTTGAAAGTGTGGTTTTTTTTAATATTAGGAGTTCATTTAACGGCGGTATCACAAATTGATAACTGTACGGTGCGAGTGCGAGTTAAATTGACGCACGCACGGAGCGTTGTGCGTCAATCCAACTCGCACTTGGCTGTTTATTTTACAACACGGTCTTTTGTGAATGCTACACATACAGGGCGTACTTCTAATACGGGCGAAGCTCTTAACTGGTGTTAGGTTAATTCGATTAAATTAAAAAAATTAAGTACATTTAGAAAAATTTGTACATTTTATTTAAAATTAGAGCAACAAAATTATCCATACAAAATAATTCGGCACGCAATATAGAGCAACACACTCAAGTGAAACGCTTGTTGACAGCTTATTTCGAAAGCAGATGACACAACTGCTATATAAATATTAACATATTTTCGTACCTACATTGCTGTTTCGAAAATAAAAAAAATCTGTTGTTTCATAATTAGGTGTAACTTAAAAAACCTCGTAATCCATGATTACACTAATGAATTCCATGCCTGGTTTAATTTATCGCCCGTATTAGAGTACATTACACGCGGTATATTTATCATAAGATAAATGTTAATAAAATGAGATACTAACTATAAACAACGTAACTCCTACATTTATGACTCGTTTCAAACGTACGGTATCCTAGACAGCTCATGAAATGTAAAAAGGAAATTGAGCCATAAATTATGAATTTTACTTCACTAGTACAGTAAAACGGCCTTACAACCTTGCATTGGGTCGTAACATTCCTCCTCAGAATTGGTTTAGACTGAATTTGCATTTCACTCAACATTTCATCTCGTCGGGTAAACTCGGGCGATTTCGTTCTTGATGTGATTTAGTGACACCCCTTTGGCAAGGTAGGTAAACATATATCTGCTTAGAAATTGAAAATTCCATAGGAATAACATTAAGAAAAAACATTATATATGTATATAAAACACATGAGATTAATAATTATACGATATATTTTGTTTGTCGTTTTTTAATACATTTCTGTCATGATAAAAATAAAATAATACGTTCATTACTATTTCAGGACTTTTATATTTTTTAATAATAATAATGTTTTATCCGAATTGGCGGGAGAAATGTGACGACCGGGCCGAATGGAGGAAAAGAGGGGAGGCCTTTGCCCAGCAGTGGGACACTAAACCAGGCTGATAAAAAAAAAAAATAATAATAATAATAGTAAAACACAGCAAATTTCTCCAAAGGGCCTCTACGTGTTGGATCTGTATCCCCGCTCAAGCCTATCAAAAGACCGGGATTTATAGGCCCGTGATCAAAGAGAGATACAAATAATAATAATAATAATTCATTTTTAAATTCTTCATAGAGAAAATACTAAATTTACTAAGTAAAACTAAAATTTCATTACAATTTCTACCTAATTATCTACTTATACATATAGTTTAAGAAAATTAAGGCACGTTGCCGTGATATGTATGCACGACTGCACGTACGTATGGTCTCCTGGTACAGGTATACCTACATATCAGTCACACCAAAAAAGAAAAATTCAGGTTACAAAAGAGAGTTTTTTTTTGTAAGTTAACGTTTTCGGAACTAACCGCTTAACACAAAAAAAAAATCTTGCCCCAGGGTCCGCTGGATGCGGGTAACGCAGGATCGGTCATTGTGGCAATCTTTGGGAGAGGCCTATGTTCAGCAGTGGAAGTCTTTCGGCTGATATGATGATGATGATGATGGATGATGATGATGACTAGGGTTAGGAATTTTGGTGGCATTAGGTGAACAGATGACAGTGGAGTCGTTGCTCAAATTGTTTATGATTGATTGAGTAATTAATTAATCTAAAATAATACATAATTCTTTTTAACAGGGTTTCGCCCATTTTAAGTACTAAACAATTTTATTGTATTAATATTTGACTTTCTATGAAATTAAGTTCAATATTTTTTGTATAATATAGCTTAAATATGATTATTATATAATATTTATGGGCTTCGAGAAAACTAGAACCTTGAAAATCAAATAAATATATTTTCTCATTTATCAACATTTTTATTGAAAATGAACATTTTTCTAGATTCTCAAAAACAAAATTCATGTTATTTATTTAAATTCATTGATAAATCCAGCTTGAACTAAACACTATTTCGTTATTATTTTATAAGTTAATCATTTATTCAAGTAAAAAATATTTGTAACATCGACTCCACCACGCTCTGTTCCATAAATGCCACCAAATTCCTAACCCTAGGTGGACCAGGATGCTTAGCCAAGTTGCCAAGCGCTAACGCTTAGTAGCGTATCGTAGTTTTCCCTCTCTTTCACTCTTTCATATTATTGCGACAAAGACAGTTAGCTGCCTTTCGTTTACGATTGACGATTCAGCGTTAGCGATTGGCAACTTGTCTAAGCACCCAGCAGTATTAGCCAAGATGCCATTCTAAAATTGTATACGATAGGCATAATAATGTTAGGAAATAGTCACGTGACTTTTAGTACGAATCTGTTATTCTCATATACACGGTGCTCGTGAGCATTCCGAAAGATTTTAATGCTGAATTCCTGAGCATATTTAGAGTACCTATTTAATGTTACATAAAATTTCCTGGATTCGGCTTGGTTCCAGAAATAATTAACCTTTTCTCGAAATAAGTTTTTCGCCGTAACTTGTCATAAAACTTCTTTTTGATTACAATGCTACCACAATGTGTTCTAATATTACCACACCTTTTGCCTGACAATCAAAAAATAAGAATAGACTTGACGAAAAAAACATGTCCCTAAAAAAAATCATTTAAAAAATTATGTTATCAAATTGTTGTTATGATAAAAAGTATTGGAAATGTTAAAAAGTATCCAAAAGTCTAAAAAAAAGTTTTTTTTTTTTTGTGGAATTTGACATTAGGTCTCATAATATTTTTTGTTTATTTTGATGTCTGAATGCATAGTTAAAATCTTTCGCAATGCTCGCGAACACCGTGTATTTATTACCTATCGTATACAATTGCAGACTGGCGTCTTGGCTAGACCGACAGCTATTATTTCATTCGATTACAAAAATACTATGACACTTTTTTCGGTAGCATTGAAAATAAATGAATATTACGTTACGGAACAAGTACAAAAAAAGAATTTCAAAACGAGTGTCAATAAATTAAAATAGGACCGAAAGGGGAGTTAAAAATCGACAAAAGTAACGAATTTCCTTTTACAGTACAGATGGCCCCTCGAATTTTCAACCTGACAGAAAATGAACCATTTCTCGCATGAGTGTGTAAAAAAGACACCGTCTCTACAGAAAAATTGTATTCTTAACCCTCATAACATAAACTGTTTTACACCAAAGTGGCCAAGTTCTCTCTACCAATTTATTCACATTTGTTTACTCCTACACCATCAGTGCCCTTGACTCCTGAAGTAGCCAGATTTCTATACTAAATTATCATTTCAGGCCAGAAAGGTTCTTGTTTCAGCAATTAAATCTATACAGCCTCATCATTTAAATATTAATTGCTTATAAAACAGTACCTACAATGGCAGTCTGATGATATACAGTCACGAGCAAAAATACATTTACATTTCAAAACGCAAGTTTTTAGCCGTACTATGATTTGGAAAGTAAAGGATACGTTAGGTTTTGGTCGATACGTAATACATTCTAGATGATGCGCTCACACCGATGATCATTCTATACCCCATTTTACGAAATCAACGAATTACGACGAATCAAGTTTTGTGTAACGAACGAATTTCGTAGAGCGGGGGATAGAATGAGCGAATGCTCATTTGGTCTAAATGCACCTTTATATGGGAGCGAGCGCGATGGCCAGTAGCCATAAACCCATAACTTTCTAACCATACGTTTTTCTCGAGATAGAGAGCGAGAGAAAGCTTAATAAAGGCTTGCATAAAGTATATAAAGGCATTAATAGTTACTTTAAAAATACACAGACAATAACCATGACAAACAAAACCAAATGATAGCGATTAACACAAAAAGACATTCACTAACATTTTAATCTAACCTAGCTTCGAAATCAGCGTCACTACCAACCACTTAGGCAATCGAGTCTTTCAAAATCTAACCTATACCGTCGAGTACCACAAACGTTACTTAAAGAGTGAAAAACAAATTATGCATTCAATTTAAAACTTTTGCTAAAAATCTTTGCTAAGACTAAAATATATCCCCATTAAGACTCCAGCAAAATGTTGATCAATTCTACAACCAATTATGTTAGTCAAGAGCAATCACAATTTTCCAATAAATTTCTAATCAAAACTTTAGTCTTGAGAGGGCGTTGTCGTCCTTCATTTGATTTAACCCATTAATGAGGGTTGTGACTTGCAAGACTTTACAGCCGAGATAATGAAAAAGCCGTTAAGAAAATGACGGCTAGAAATTTTGACATGCGTATTTGATAAAATGATGTTTACTGACGTTGATAAGAAAACTGCTAGGCTCAAGTGGGACTGGGCTGGCCACGTCTGCCGCATGCATCTGGATAGGTGGGCTACCGTAGCCACCAAGTGGATGCCGCAAAATAGGCGCGGACGAGGCAGACCCAAACGAAGATGGCGGGACGACCTGGATGCCTTTCTTAACAACTAGCCGGAGGAAGCACACACTCGGGAGTCGTGGAGTTTGAGGGGAGAGGCCTTTGCCCAGCAGTGGGACACAAATATAGGCTGATTAAAAAAAAATGTTTGCTGCGCAGAATAAGGAGGACTGGCGGAGCTTAGTGTCGGAGGCCAAGACCCACTTTGGGTCGTTGAGCCAGCGCAGTAAGGAAGTATGTTTGCTTAAAACGGTGTGGTGGCGGCAGTAAGAACACATTTATATAATGTTGCCACCTCAACTCTTCCAATGGGTCGTAAGAGCCAAATAAGGGATTGAAGTCGTCTGATCACTCGTTTATAGATGATGATGAGTAGCAGCGTCATCGTAGTGCCATCGCCAATTTTCTTGCCTAGTGTGGCGACTACTTACTGTAATATTTATAAGCGCGAAAGTAAATCTGTGTGTCTATAATTATGTTTATTCATCTCTTCCCACTTTTTAGCGACGCAACCGACGGCCAATTTATTTAAAATTTTGGTATAGCCTGACTCTTAGAAAAAGAAAAGGGGTATTTTTTGCGTGGAGGAAGACGGTTAAACCTAAGTAGTACAAGCTAGTTTAGACCAAATTTGGCAAATGATCATTCATTACTAAGTAAATTTATACAAAAATACATTGAGTATTTCTAAAGTTCTAAACAAAAACTATTTGAAAAGTTATTACCTGGAAAGTACGGCATGCAGTGGCCCCGGAAAAGCCCCGTTTCTTTTTAACTTTCAACTTGTTAGTAATCCGATACCCCCTTCTCAACTGGCCTTCTAACTCTATCACCAGTTTGTGTACATAACACCGTTCTGCTTGAAGATGCAGTGAAGTTTTTCAAACGAAAGGGGAAACTGGATTCCATTATCAAAACTTAGTATTTACTTTGCCTGTAGAACGTGAGAATCGGAGCCAACTGAGCTTTATTCAGTGAACCGTTACCCATTAGTATTAATGGGTTGTAAACAATGACAGAGATCAGAAGCAGTTTTTTAAGATGACTTATTTCTGCCCAAATAGTGGGTCGTGGCTCAACCCTTTAACGGGCAAGACTCAAAAAAACGTGGGTTCAAGCCTCAACGCCATCATAATATAGTACGAAAAATTGTGTACAAGAAAAAAATACAAAAAGATAGTGCTATAGATTGGTCGTTTTAGAGACCGGTGACCATAAAGGGTTAAAATATTTCATAATTTTTTGCTCTGAACGTTAAAATATTAAATATTTAGTACAATACACATTTTTTTTCTCATGAGCGGTTATCTTCGAAAATATTGACTTTAGAATAAAACTTTTTATTGAAACCCTTATTATTTTTAAGAGAACTATCCAATGTTACCTCCTACTCACTATTAAGGATTACAGCAAAATAAAAAAAATCATCAGTATGGGAATAACACCTAACATTTTTTTTGTACAGGCTACTTCGTACTTCTACTGCTTTCTCTGCGTGATTAATTTGTAAATTAGTATACCTGTACCAAACAGCAGATTTCTAGTACTAACGCCACTGAGCTGTGCTGCGGACAAAGAGGTAGACAGACGTTTACTACGGAACCCTGAAATTACTTACATCCTTGGGCAGAATTCAGACTTCTTAGTATTGAAACAGTAATATAACTTTATTCGGTATTTACGATCTTATGAAGAGATACTTGACGTTTAAGGCGACCATCAAAAGAGAATAAAATTGGCACTTGGTGGCGTGTCTCTGAAGATTTGCACATGATCATAAATCATATTAGGCTATCATTGTTTTTGATTCGCATTCATAACTGATTTCTAGAGATTTGCGAATATGTCGTTCAAAATGTTGATGGAATACCAAAATTATTGGGATGATGTGAAAGTGCCGCACATGCAATAATAGTAATTTTCTGCCCTCCGGCCGGCAAACAGCACAGAGCCGGCCGCTGCGCTAAACTAAGTTGCCGCCTGCCGGCTCCGTTGAGCAGAAAAATAGTATACACGCCTCGGCCGTTACATGGGAAAGCCTCGGATCACATGTTTGTCGGCCTCGGCTTCGCCTCGGCCTACAATTACACGTCATCCGGGACATTTCCCACTTAAATGGCCTTGGCATGTAATCTATTATTATGCAACAGGTACATAAGGAGGACTGGCGGAGCTTAGTGTCGGAGGCCAAGACCCACTTTGGGTCGTTGAGCCAGCGCAGTAAGTAAGTATGTTTGCTTAAAACGGTGTGGTGGCGGCAGTAAGAACACACCCAACTAACATTTTAGCGATAAAACTAGTTCTACAAAAGCTGTATATTCTTTCGATTAAACACTGATAGCGATAGTATGGCCTAAAATTTAGCGATATAGCACGCTATAACTCTCTTATAGGCGCAAATAGGCACCGCCGTTAGATCTCGAAGTTCTATAGTGGTTCATTTTATGCGCAATAGTGATAAACTAGTGATACAATAGTGCTACAATAGGGATAATTGTTGCCGGGAGTGATAATAAAGGGCTAGAGTAGCAGTATTTTCGCTTGTAGTTCTAATAACCGCGTAAAATGTCATCTTGTAGCATTTAAAGTGTTACAAGAACACTGCTATAGTGAAAATAATCGCTGTGTGTCGCAATATGAAATCTTTTATAGCTTATAATCGTTTGTGTAGTTTTAAATGTCAAAATATTTAATATGATTTCATTCGGTTTGTGTTGTGTGCAATGAAGATTGTTTGGCGACTTGATGGATTGTGAAATCATTACCAGTTGAGTACACAAAGTTTCACGACGCGTATTAGTGAATTCAACCAAAATTCTAATGCGGTTGTTACTTTTCTGTCATTATATGTAGTATTTTACATCTCGATTTTCAAGCGCCTCGTAAATTTACAAGTTTTAACAAATTTGGTATGCTAAAAATACTGTAGCCTAGGTTATGTTTGGTAAGTAAGTTAATTATAATCTTTAGTTTTGTGAATGGTTATGCTACACATACTAGATATTGTAATATTAGAACAATTACCTTAACAATTGCTGCTTTATTACAATATTTTAAGCATTGTTTTTGTATTTGTTTGTAAACAAAAATGGCGTTTCACGTTCTAAAGACATGATTAACTCTAAAGGTGATAATTTTATCTCCAGTAGAACTGACAGCTTTAAATGTATTCCCGATAACCATTGAAGGTTATAGAGTGAGGTATCTTATACCTCAAAGCGTTAAAAAAACTTGTAAGTGGTAATAATGTTCACATAAACACTCTTGTAGAGCTACGGCCATACCGCTGTTATAGCACTTCAAGCTCTAAAAAGCTAAGTGATTTAACAGGGAAAATTATGTCTGTTGTATCGCTAAATTACTAAGTGCTATAAGAACTCATGTTACCACTCTTAAATGGCTTAAGGTTATTTTTATAGCTTTTGTAACACTGTACGCGACATTAAGCACTAAAAGGTAAACATAACACGATTATAGAGCTACAGCGCGAGTAAGTTATAATGGGCACCCCAAAAGAACCTCCAGTGTTAAAATATCCTTAAAGTGGTAACCATAGCATATAAAAAGGCAGTTAATACCACCTTATTACAGCTTTTAGCTACAATATGCAATCTTATGTCTATTATATCACCTTACTAGCACCAGTGTATTAAGAGGACTGTTTATTTCTATAGTATCACCTAAAACTATTATTATGCGTCTTATAAAACTACTATATCACTCAGGATTCTAAATGAGTTGCTGTTATAGCTAATATGTTTGTTGGGCATTTATGAAATACATGTACATAATGAAAGGGCTTCGTGATTTAAGTACGTACATTTGCCATACGAGTACATCACTTTACTTACACACATAATACATTAACCAATATTATCACAACGTATTTCATTATGCTGTTTTCGGTTTGTTGACGTAGGTAATAAGTACCTAATGATTTTGTAGTACCGTAATTATAGAACAATAGTTCTATAACAAGTATCGTATTTGAAATGCCAGTCAATTTTAATTGGTAATCAAATCGGTTGCGGTATTGTTGATGGTTGCCTACGGTTTTTTAATGCATTGTAAAGAAATGATATATTATGTGTGTGTGATATACGTCTTGATGTAATTTGTAGTTTTTATGTGGAGTCATTTGTGGTGATAGTATGCAATGACTTAATAAAACACGATTGTTTTTATTCGAAACAATTTATATTTTCACTACTAGTTTATCCAAGTACACTCAACAAATTGGAACTCTAAGCCCATATATGTATGTCGGAGTCGCGCTTCAGTTGGTGCAGGCAGACCTGTACGACACGTCGAGTCGTCGAACATTAGAATATTCTTGTTTGCAATGTTTACAATTAATTTGTTAAGAGTTACTAAATCTAGAAAACGATAAGCAATGTATTGCTTGGAGTGGTCTTTGCTTTGGTCCATGCATCAGGTAGATAATAAAACCCGGTTGAGATCTACCCGCCTGTGAAGCAGGTAGTTTATGATCTGACAGTATAAAAGGTCACTAGCGCTGTTTTCATGTTGCATTCACATTCGCGCGTTAGACTTAGAAAGAAGTCATTCTTGCTTTAGACATTGGAAAGTCAATTCGTTCTGATTCCCGCGTTAGACTTCCGATAATGATCATTTCTTCCCTTAAGTCAGTCTATCTTGAGACCGCGAATAGATTTGATTAAGTGCACTCCAGAGTACGAGGAGTTTGACTAGATTCAATAGTTCGTTAGATTCAGCTTCAGATCGTTATTTCCTAGCATCCTGACGAAAGACGTTATTTCTTGTGTTTTGAAATTGGTGAAGCATGGACTCAAACTTAGAACTCTCCAGTCGTTTTCCATTAGTTGTTGTTGCCGTTTAAAGTGTTTTAATTAATCGTGTTTTAAGTGTGTACCTTTTGTAATGATCTAAAATTGTAATTACCAATGATTTGAAAAGATTAAAACATACAACCCGCTGAGTTTCTTCCTGGTTCTTCTCTGTTGTGGTTTAACTCTTGCGAACCAGAGTAGTAATAAAAAAGATCTTAATTCATGTTGTGTTTTCATTATGAGTCCATGCTTACACGCATAAGTGCGTAGATAGCTAAACCATCCCCCTATAGCTCGGCCGGACCTGATATAAAAGGGCCTTACGCCGAAATGTAGAATCAAGTCATAGTGACAAATACAAGTAGTAGGAGATTTCTAACAATGTGCTTTATAGCGTCAGTTTACCATGGTTCTCGAGTAGCCTATTGGTCCGAAATGATTGAGTGTACATTTAGGAACCGTTACGTTCTTCAAATCTTCAAGAAAAGAGCGTATTTCCATCTTAAAGGTCGGCAACGCACTTGTAATACGGGTGTTGCGAGTGTCCATGGGCGACGGTGATAGTTTACCATCAGGCGACACATCTGCTTGCTTGCCTCCTATTCCATAAAAAAACCGGCTAGCCACAATATAGGTTCACTTCATAACGTAACTGAGCTACGGTATCTAAAATGCGCAATAAGGAATGCTAGCTGAGCAAAGCCCTCAATTTCCAACAAGTTCATACAAGCCACACTTCGACTGCAGCGGAACCTGACAATGGCTAAACTGTTAAACATTCACTAACTGCATCGAACCACCGAAACATTGTAAGAGGAATTCAATAGTGGATAGTATTGTATTAATTATTTAAGTCCATTGTGCTCAAAGAGGAGACCGCAGAAATAGATTAATCCCGGGTTGGATTCCATACAAAGTCTGGAGACTTTATAAAGTTTTAATCTCCTTGAGCTTCGTCTTACCAGTGGCTGTTTTCAATTACCAATACTTTAATAGAATAGAGTTGAAAGTGGATTTTCTATTTGTTTTGTTTGATCTTATTTTGAAATATAGGTATGCTTTATGTCGTCATCCATCACATCACATCATCAGCCTATTTCAGTCCACTGCTGGACGTAGGCCTTCCCTGGTAACAATGCGTATAGACGCATTAGGAGGTGAATGCCCATAATCGCCACGCTGGGGAAGCAGATTAGCGATCGCAGTAATGTATCCAGTATGATGACGCTGCTGCCCATCATCAATCTTCTATCAAAGAATGACCAGTGACACTTCAATCTCTTAGTCGACTCTTACGACACCCGCAGAAAGAGTTGAGGTGGTACAAACATATTCGTCACCACACGGCCAATAATAAATATAAATAGGTTGAGATAGAATATACCATGTAACATAAATAGATTTAATTAAAATGATTATTTCACGCTAGTCGCTTACTTGCTCATGGTGAAACATTTCCGAAGCCACACAAAACCCGCGAATCAAACTCACACTTGGCCAAATTTTACTTTCAAGAAAACCTCAAATAACTCCCTAAATGGCCAAGGATCGTGCATAACCGCAGGCGATGGTCGTAATAGAATAAAAATCCTCTTAATATGCTATAAATCGAGGAATCCATTGATAGGGACGAGACCGAATTGCTAATAAATCCGCAGAAATGGTTATTGGGTGAAAAATGTACGGCGGATGAGCGGCGGTTAATTTTGCAGAATGGTACCCATGTAGAATGGATTCGTAGATTACCACTCATTAGATAAATTAATCAGTATCTACACAATAAACCTCATACTCATACCCGAAAACTAACTAATAATGTCTACAACTGTCTACAATGCATAACTAATTGCCTTAGTTTTACCTTGTTTTTTAATTGCTTTATGATAAAAACCCTGAATTAACCCCTGATGTGTCAAGTGACGGATTCGTTACAAGCCATTTGAATTATAAGGTATTTTTCTTATACGACAAAAGCAAATATTTAACAGCAGCATTCCAGGGGTTAGTATTACCTACATAGTATTATGTTCATTATTGCGTTAATGAAACACATCATTTATTTATTTACCCCCTTATTCATAAACGTCTGATAACTTAACAAGCCGCTAATAATTGTTTGTCCCTTTGGGTCTTAACAATGTGTCCATAAGAGCAAAAGGGACAAACAATTATCAGCAGCTTGATAAGTTAGCAGACGTTTATGAATAAGGGGGTTAGGCTTTATTGCACAAAAGAACAGCTGAATGCACAAAAGGCGAACTTAGTGCTATGTGGCATTCTCTACCAGCCAACCTTAAGGCAAAGCAGAAAAGATTGTAGACGGTGGATTTGGATTTTGGACACATAGTACTTGGAATCATTCTACTCACTCTTTTCATCTTTTTAGTAACATTATTGTACAATAAGAGAGAAAGATTGAATCTGAACTCAATAATGGATTATGTTTTCTGATTTGTATAGGAATATGAGCTATGGTAGCTATGAACTATGAAGTAAGAGTTTTGGAGGCCGTTAGTACGTACACTATTATAAAAATAGTACTACACATAAGTATGATGATTTTTGCCTCTTTTATTCAGCTTTTGTTGTACTTACATCTAGTTTGTTATTGTGTGGCTGTAATTACATTATATTGATACATCATCCTGATTCTTTGTTCGAAAGTAGTAGTACCCTGATATTCACAGATGTCATATATACCATAGATCAAGCAAACGTATCTACTTAGCGTGTCAAATGAACTTAGTGAAATCCACTGAGTTGTCTGTCTTTAATCGCAGCCTCCAGCTTTCGGGCGTCAAATTTTGTAAGTTGAAGTGAACAAAAACATTAATAATGCCTCTTTAAGTAAAATTATTTGCAACAACACAAAAAAATATTCAAGGGCCTGAGACATATTTAAAATCATAGGCAAGTAACAACTTCAGTACAAAATCTGACACGCTCGGCCGCCATACAAATTAATGAACTTGTTTCTTATATCCAAATCTAATTCTGTGCTGATACCTAATTCCTTATGGGCGATCTAGTGGTAGATACTCAGTGACAGCAGTTAATTTCAGCGAATGGTATTCGCGTGTGGTATGCTAATCCTGGTGACGGATGTGAGGTCGGATATGGGTGCTGAGATTTGGCAAACCTCATGTTATGGGTTCAATGACTTACACGCCAGAACAAACGTTTTACAATCTTTGCGTATAAAATAATATTTATACATGAAATAAAACTATGAAAACGGATAAATCATATGTATAATAATATTTTCTTCGGTTACCGCGAGGATTACACATGAAATAAAACTATGAAAACGGATAAACTTTCGTATGTAGGTATACGCGATTAACTCATTTTAACTTCATTCCGACGTTCCGAACACTTTACAGGGTTCAATGGTCTGCGGATGACTGAATGAAGTTAAAATTAGTTAATATACGCGAGTTTATCCGTTTTCATAGTTTTATTTCATGTGTAATCCTCGCGGTAACCGAAGAAAATATTATAATATTTATATTTAAAAATTATAACTAAACAGTTTTAGCTCCGTGTCTACGCGCGACAATTATTTAGATAGCCTAGCTCTTTTATCAAGCACAGAAATATACATAATTAAACGGTTAGAACCGTTGTCCCTGAATATATAAATAATTTTTATATTTTTACTGTCGTTACATTGATTTGTAAATCTATACAAAAATGTAGAAAGTCTAATCCCCTTATTCATAACCGTCTGCTAACTTAACAAGCCGCTTATAATTGTCTGTCCCTTTCGGTCTTAATAATGTGTCCATAAGAGCAAAAGGGACAAACAATTATTAGCGGCTTGTTAAGTTAGCAGACGTTTATGAATAAGGGGGTAAATAATTAAATAGACTTAATAATTACCAGGCCTAACTTTTTAACCCCGACGCGCTATTTTTATATCTGTGGAGTCATTTGACAGTAAAGTTACGTATTTCTTAGATTGGTTGAAAATTTCAGGGACATTCCAATACAATAATTATGATGTGAAAAATGATTCCGTTTGTACCGTAAATATTAAAAATTAATATAAATGCATGTTTCTAATATTTTCTATGAAAAAAATCCTCCTGACCCGTATTCATAACCATTAATGACCGCGTGTATTTTTAAATAAGAGTTTAAGTTATATAAGTTAGTATAGAAATTCATTACCGTGATATATTGAAGAGGTGGCACTTTTAACGAAATTTCAGGACCGTTTTTGAAAGGCAACAATATGGCGTACAGCTTCCATGTTCTATTTGTTCGTAGCGTAAACCTTACTTGCCGACTCATACGGCTACTGGACACCAACACTAACACCTGGATGCTTAGCCAAGTTGCTAAACGAAATGCAACTAACTGTCTTTGTCCCACTAATATGATAGACTGACAGAGAGAGAAAACTACGAAACTCCATCAAGCGTTAGCGATTGGCAACTTGGCTAAGTATCCTGTATAAAAGTTCCCGGATTGAATGGGTTGTTAGAGAAATTCCAGCAGCTCACACTCTGTAGGGGCACCTAGTTTTGGTGCTGCAAAACTTAATTTTATTAAGCTACGTTTCAAGTCCGTATTAGGGTTGTCGCTTGTAAGTTGTAAGTAATTTGGAAGTGGATTAATCAACTTTTTTCTATATGTTATTGCCATGGTTACGGTCGCCTGAGTCACGCTGGTTTGATGCAAAATTATGATACTTAAACATGCATTTTTCTGGTAATAGTAAGTCCCTTTCCTTAATGGACAATCTATAAACATTGATAACATGAGTGTTTGCATAAATAAAGTGCAATGATTTTGCATAAAACCAGCGTAATCCAGATAAGCATCTGTAAGTAGATGTTCACGGAAACGTCCGAATTTATCTTTTTATTTATTTCAATAATATTCAGTACAATAGATACTAAAGCTTATTCTGACCGCTTTATGATTTCGGACATTTCCACTAAAATACAAAGGCAAAGGATTATGCAATAAATACATTATAGTAAAGAAAATACCAAATCCGTCTTGAAAGATCCAAGACAGAAATTGAACCCAAGCTTTCGCAGCCCTGCATAAAAAAACCACATTAAAAAAAAACAATATATATATATATTTTCTTATTAAACTAATGATTTCTAAGTCTTGGTCAAAGTACACTAAACAAGTATATTTCCTATCTTTATTCATAAGGATAATTCTGATATCTCAATTTTCTTTCAGTCTCTGTAAAAATAAATAAAGTAGCGGTAAAATGAATTGCAGGACCTGATGAATGAATTTTAATAAGTCTGGGCGAATGCAAGCCCCATTTTAAAATTGTTTTAGTTAATACAGCAGACGTTCATGAAAGGAATTTTATTAAGTCCATTCAAGATGTTTTGTTCCCGTCTCCCTGGGAAATATTTGCATAAATTGTATCCCCAATCAGAAGGGATTTTATATTGTTTGTTATTATATTTAGTTTGCATTTTCAATGAAATTTTAAAATATATATAAATGAAAAAGAGATTGCTGGCATAAGAGACACCTGTGCTTATTGAGATTTGAAATCATTTCGTTGCAAACAGCACGTTTGCTTCAGTAAATGTCAAAATATCAGTACTTACGTCAACAAACAATTTAAAAACATATCTTATTATTGTTTATATTAAAAAATGTACCTAATTGGTTCTGTTTATAATATTTACCATATTTTTTTACTTTTTGAACGGTCTTACAAATACAAATGTTCACCTGTATGCCTTTTGATATTAATGCAAATGTACTTTTATGAAATAAATGTATAAAATAAACTGGATTATAAGACAAGTTGAAATAAATATTGACGCCGATATTAAAATTTTTATAACTAAGGGAATATTATACTTTAGTAAAAATACACACATGAAGGGTCCACGGAAATAACATATCTAGTCAATTCAAATTTCAAAAGGAAAATCAACCTTACTTTTATAAATTATTATGGTGCAAATTTGCCCTGACTTTTAGAAGGACTGAACATGTTCTTTTTGTGGATCCCTCACATGTAAAATATGGGAAATAAGTATAATTTAAATATGTTCCTATTCTGTAAGCTTTACCATTCCTCGTACCATGCGTAATTTATGGAACTTTCAGAATTTTTCTTCGCTGGTGACTGTACGAGGTAGGCACCTTTATAAATGTACGATCGGCTTCAAAAACATGTTAACGATTTTGAACCTTGTGCTTTGGACATACGTTATGACATGTGAATAAATTTATAGACGACACTGTATAAATAACCAACTCAAACAACTTCAAAAATGAAATTGGAACGCACGTCGTCACGTCAAGTAGTTTGAACTCGTGAGCGACAACCCTGGAAAAGCAGAAAGTTGCTGACAGTTTCTGAAATTCGATTATATTTCGCTGGCTTGTAATGTCGTTAGGCGTGTTTATGTCTAGCCGCTTTATACTCATATTGTCCCGTGCTGTGTGCTGGAACTATAATACTATTGTTAAATAATGGAAAAGCACTAAAATCATGAAATTCTAGAAGGGTTTCTTTTTAATGAATGACTTATCCATGATGCGTGAATTGCGTGATGGGAGGCCGGCAAGACTAACGCGCAGCTCTGATCCTTATGTAAGTATGAAGTTCATCATCCCATGACCATAATCGCTGGGCAAGCGGATTGGCGATGTGGCTACTATGATGCCGCTGCTGGCCATCAAACTTCTATCAAAGAATGGTCAGTGACATTTCACTCCCTTAGTAGATGAATTTCCATTATTCCATTATTGTTGACAACCCTGTAATCGCAGACTTAGGGAGCAGGGAGTAACACTCTGGCTATAAGAAGTAACTTAAATATGATTGTGACGAATGTTAGGGCTTTATAGTCCAAGAACTAGTGAACCCTGGGAGTAACGGTCTCCATGTAAGGTTAGAAATTTGTATACTTACGGTTTATGGCATTCTAAGAGCAATAGCCATGACCTGGCAGGTGTCAGCCCTGCACGTAATCAGCCCCTTTATTTTTTGAACTGTTAAGTAAATTGGGTTTCAAAACTTGTTTCTGTAAGTTTGAAAATTTAATAGGATAAAGTTTATTTATTATACATCTTTAAAAAATTTACAGGCGATTACAATAAGCAGAAGTATATGACAGATCAATTAGAAAACGCACAGTTGCTGAGGTAATATAAACTTTATCCTGTATACTCGAAATTTTTATATGTCTTCAAATAAACGACTCAAAGTAAGTATGTACAATGCCAGGCGGTTTTGAACAGCATAAGACCTCGACAGGCGAGGGAACAGTTGCACCTCTCACTCGCACGCCCTTAGCAACCCGTAAGGGACCCGTAAGAAACGCGACGAACTCGCTGCGCGCTCGCTTCGCTTCCAACTCGCTTGCGAATCACAAGTGTGACAAAGCCCTCGAGTAAGTATATAGAAATCACAGTATAATATTAATAAATTAAAGCGAATGAAATAAAGCAGTGTGCGCATCATACACTGACTGACGTAGCGTAACAGGCTCAAATAGCATACTGTTCGTATTTTTTTACAGTCAAACTATGCGAAACACAAATGCATATCACTATCGATAAACAATCCCACCAAACTCGCATTTCAACATCACGTGTGGAATCCGCATCTGCACTGTTTTACCGCTCTTCGAATTGAGTTCAAAATGGCGGACTGCACGCGAGCAGTTGTCTCGGACGCGAAGTTTCTAACTCCAGAACATTCCATGAGTACCGGCAGGTTCAGTGTTCCCGTTGATCGCGAATGTGGGCGAACCAACGTCTTTTTCATCTGTCCTGTCCGGAAAGCTTACTTATTATTTATTTACCTTATGATTCATCACTGTCACTAAACTTAGCAAGCTGCTGAGTATTGTTTGTTCCTTTCGGTCTTATCGATATGTCTATAAGATTGAAAGGTACCAACAGTACCTGCTAAGTTAGGAAACGTTTATGCACAGTTAAAAGAAATCCTTATTGCACAGTTAAAAGCAATACAAATGGCTTAATGCCTCATGGCATTCTCTCTCAGTCAATCATTGGGCCCAACAGATAAGTTTCAATGTGGGTACGATGTAATAGAGTAAAGATTACGAAAAAAAACATACACTGTTATGCATATGCGCGGAAGAGGGATGGATTCTAGCAGGTGCTTATGAAGCAAGTGTTTGAAAGCAAACTTGCTTGGAGCTTGTCTTACAGAGACGGATAGGTTGGGCAGCGAATGAAGATGAAAGAATAAGAAGCCTAGTGTTTCACTGCTAGGCAAAGGCCTCCCCCTCAGTCTTGATCCGTCCCGGTTTTGAGCAATCTGTGGCGTACAGGTCCATGCATGTCGTCCCGCCACCTCAGAAAGTTTAAAGATGAAAAACCATTATCATAGCTTTTCATCCTTAGGTTTCACTCACGGCTCTTTCGATCTTAATAGTAGAAAAGTTTTGTTCCAAATTTTTCTAACTTTCGATGTTACCGCCATACAAAATATATGGAAAAATGCTAACGGAATAAAAAAAACCTTGAAACTAAAAAAATACGTTAAGGCGGAGGTCGTCATATTCTTAGTACTATCCCTTTCGAGATAGGTCATGTTCGGTAGATGCCACTTTCTGAGGATGTCATGTTCTGAGAAGGCCGCTTTCAGAGAACGACACGTTCTAATTACGTCACATTATGTATTCTATCAGGATCGAAAGAGGTCGCAATTCTATGTGGGATTCGTACCTATTAAAAGTTCTGAATCGGGGAGTAACTAAATCTTTAAAAAAAATGGCCCATTGTTGTAATCGAAAGTGAACGAAAATAAATCCGCGTTAAGCTCACAGCGGCAGCTCATTTAAGCATTTAATGTATGTATATGTTATAGTTCCAACCGTGTAAGAATATCCTATTTATTATCTACCTAGATGGTGTTCAAAATGATCGTGCCCCCGACTTCTCGCAATACATTTGGAATGGTAGTCCCCAAGCAGTTTGCTCGCACAATCTCACTGTTTGAACGAGAGAGTAAACACTCGAATTTATGTCAGTTCAGTATGAGTTCTGTTAAATAGTATCGTACAATTTGTTAGAGAATTTACCCGTGCGTTAATTTATTGTGTTTGTTAGGTGAAGTGAATATCATTTGGAATATTGTTACCGTTTTGAGGTTTTCAAAATACTTGTCATAGGACTTATTTGAAACACTCTCAAATTTGTAGGTATAGTATTGTAGGTATACTCGTAATAAAGGAATTTTATTTTTATTTCATTTTTTTTTTATTCAATGTGAAAATAAATATGAAAGATTCTACGGATCTCTAACTAGCTAACTATTATTACTACCGTGTCAAAGTCCGAAATAAACCATTATAAATCCGTTTGTTTTACCATTTATTTAATACCTAATTTTATTTTTTACCTAAATTAAATTTTAAACATTTACAATAATTGTATTAGTGGCGATCATAATACTATCATCATAATTTTCAAGCCAACCACTGGGTAATAAACTTGATCAAAATAAATATAGTTTCTCTCGTGATCAAATTTTAACAGGTTTTTAGGATTCCGTAATAAACTAGAAAGAAATAAAGAAAGAAAAAACATTATTTGTGACACAACATAATATACACATTAAAACAAAAAATAAACAGGAATATAAAAAAAAATAAGTGCCACAAAATGATCTCCAATTTAGCATATTCCTGGGATGTAATCACAGTCAAGCGCTGGTCTAGAAACCCTTATCATCATCATCAGCCTATGTTAGTCCACTGCGGGACGTAGGCCTCTCCTATTAACTATGCGTATAGACGCATTAGGAGGTAAATTCCCATAATCACCACGCTGGGCAAGCGGATTGGCGATCGCAGTAATTTGTCCACTATGATGACGCTGCTGCCCATCATCAATCTTGTAGAATGATCAGTGACACTTCAATCCCTTAGTCGACTCTTACGACACCCGCAGGAAGAGTTGGGGTGGTGAAAAATGTATTCTTACTGCCGTCACCACACGGTAAACCCTTATAGTTTCACTTTTTTTGTTTTGCTCGTTTAAGCTTGCAATTGTTTGCATTTGGCGAACGACTGACTCAGCGTAATTCCCGATTTCCCGTATTATACACTCCTGTACGGTTAACACATGATTGGTGCGACAATATGTCGCCGCGAGATAGTCTATCCGTCCCTCTTTTATTAATATAGTTAGTAAAAGACGGGAAATCTATCTCGCAGCGACATACTGTCGCACCAATCATGTGCTAAGCGTAGGTGGGACAATTGCCTCTAGCCTCTAAGAATCTTCTGAGTAATTTACTTTTATTCCCTCTGATGTTCCTCAAGTGATTTTTCAAGTGAAAAGGGCTTCAAAGGATCGGATTCCGCGATGGTTCTTAGACGGATAAGCTATTGACTGGTTTTGCATGGTCGCTTTACTTCCCGAATCTCGTATCTGATTACTGAGTTCATGGAAAAAGCAGCCGTCTTCAGAATGAAAAAAAAAACTGCCAAGAGCATGTTATTTTTAAGTATTTTATAAGCCGAGTATTCGTGATTTTTTTCATATTTTTTGGACTCACGGATCAAAAGTTAGAGGGGGGCACAATATTTTTTTCTTCTGGAGCGTTTATCTCTGAAAATATTGACTATAGAAGAAGACTTTCTTTCAAGAAGACCCTTATTCTTTTTAAGATACCTATTATACTGACCGATTTTAATGAGTCACCCTGTACATTCATAAATATTATACGACACCTCGCAATTACAGTTTGTTCGCAAATTGAAGACATGTGAGTTGTATCGACGCGCCTTGCCGCCAGGTGCCTACTCTTTCCGCACAAACTCGTATGTATATTTGAACGCACTTCACCGCCAACTTCAGATTAATTACGATAAAAGCCCCGAGCCTAACAACACGTTGTGAAAACTACGCGCAGAAGCATTCGGTTAATTCTCAAATTAAACTCAACTTACAGCATCAAACAAAACAATCTAATAAGCGAAGTTGAGAGTAAAGTCGCACGCGTGGGTTGGCCCCTGACAGAGGAGGCAGCGATTATTTAACCCCTTAGAAGACAGACAAAAATGCATTTAAAATTTGGACTCTAACAGCAGTCCATAGAGTTTGACGCCAAAACGGCTTCGTTTGCCAGAGGCAGGGACCGGAACCGGTATTTTCTCCATACAATAAGAACGGTTCTTTTTTCGTTCTTTTTCGTTCTTCGGTATATAAATTCTTAGTTAATGGAGTAATTTCAAAACATGATATTGTAAATTACATAAAATATTGAGTAGTACATAAAGAGTACAAAACATTTTCAAATGTTGGGCTATTTCGAGGTTTTTGTAACATAACGGTTCCGGTCCCTGGCCAGAGGGCCTACAGCGAACCACGAATAAAAACTATTTAATAGACTTTAAATAATTCTTCCTGAAATTTGTGTATATTTGGAACAAGGCGCGGAGCAATAGCATTACGTTAAGCATACATGTTGTTTATAATTGGACAGGTTACTTATGACATTATTTTATAGAGATGTCTGGCTTTTGTTAATTTCGGAAAAAAAAACACATTTTTTCGTTTTTCATATATAATAAATGATATGATAAGACGGATACTACAACAGATGCTGAACGACCTGGCTGACTCTTCTATACGCATCGGCCTACGGATGAACTTGGACAAAACCAAGGTTATGTTCAATGAACATGTACTACCGGAACCGATCGCAGTACACGGCACCGTTCTCGAAGTTGTTCAAAGATATGTATACCTCGGCCAAACATTGCAGATGGGTAGAAACAACTTCGAGAATGAGGTGAATAGAAGAATTCAGCTAGGTTGGGCAGCATTTGGGAAGCTACGTCGAATCTTCACATCGTCGATCCCACAGTGTCTGAAGACAAAAGTCTTCAATCAGTGCGTCCTACCCGTCATGACGTACGGAGCCGAAACGTGGACACTGACGGTACGGCTGGTCCACAAGTTCAAGGTCGCTCAGCGAGCTATGGAAAGGGCTATGCTCGGCGTATCTCTGCGGGATCGAAATCAGAAATGAGGTTATCCGGCAGAGAACCAAAGTGATCGACATAGCCCACCGTATTAGCAAGCTGAAGTGGCAGTGGGCTGGCCATATTAGCCGTAGAACCGACAACCGTTGGGGTAAACGAGTTCTTGAGTGGAGACCGCGTCTCAGCAAGCGTAGTGTAGGACGCCCTCAGGCAAGGTGGAGCGACGATTTGCGCAGGATGGCTGGCAGGAGCTGGATGCGAGCAGCCGAAGATCGAGAACGGTGGCATGAAATTGGGGAGGCCTATGTCCATCAGTGTACAGCGATAGGCTGATGATGATGATGATGATGATAAGACGTTGATGATCTTGGTCGTTTTTTGTTTGTCGTATCTATTACCAGGCCTACTACCGCGAACATCAAAATCTGCAAATTACGGGGATTTGTCTCTGTTACTCCAACCGAGGCGACATTAGAGTGACAGAAAAATCTCCGAAATTTACGAATTTCGGTGTTCGCGTTAGCAGACCAAGAAGCTCAGCCAAGTTGCCAATCGCTAGCGCTTAATCGTCAGTCGTAGCGAAAGGCAGCTAACTGTCTTTGTCGCACTATTATGAAAGAGTGGCACAGAGGGAAATTTACGATACGCTACGAAGCGCTAGCGATTGGCAACTTGGCTAAGCAAAGCACTCAGGATGCTTAGCCGAGTTGCCCATCGCTAACGCTTAGTAGCTTATCGTAGTTTTCTCTCTCTTTCACTATTTCATATTAGTGCGACAAAGACAGTTAGCTGCCTTTCGTTTACGATTGACGTTTAGCGATTGGCAACTTGTCTAAGCACCCAGGATGCTTAGCCTAGTTGCAAATCGCGAACGCTTAGTAGCGTCTCGTAGTTTTCCCTCTCTGTCACACTTTCATATTATTGCGACAAAATTGTCGATTAAGCGTTAGCGATTGGCAACTTGTCTAAGCACACAGAATCCGCTAATATCTTGCACCACAATGGCTTGTAAACCGATTTCTGTCGCTCCCTGACTCTGCGGTCCCCAGAACTAAGTTAGCACACATTTGGCGCTAGTCCGCGCCTATTGTATCACAAATATCCC